>SIJG01000040.1:367976-567386 GCA_023374025.1 Heterodera schachtii
TAATTTTATTATATCTATGTAAAAAAGTCTTAAATTATGAACAAAAAAGATGAATTGGGAATTGGTTATGGAACGCCAAGAATTTGGAAAAAGAATTTTCTTCATTTTCAAAAATGTGTTTATTTTTTATTTTGCAAATTAAATTATTTTATTAGTTCAACATAAATTAATTAAATTTAAAACCGAAATAATAATACCACTCCATTTAATTTTAAGTGACAATTTCAACAAACAAAAACCGAAAAGAGAGTCACAAGCAATTAGCTAAGACTATTCCCGAAAATTTTTCCTTTTCGAGGAAACACACAATTATTCTATTATGGATCAGCCAATTCATTAAAAAATTCAAAAGAAAATATTTATTAAAATTTTTAAATTAAAAAATAATAAATTATTTATTAATTTATGTTAAAAATCTCAGTGAAAAATTGATTTAAATGCTCAGAATTACGTGACAATTTTATTGTTGGAAAATATTTGTTAAAGAGAGAATATAATAATAAAATGAAAATTATATCATTATATTAAAAATGAATAAACATTAAACAAATTCATTTAATGCAATAATTCGTAATATTATATTAAATATTCTGACTAGTAAAAATGAATTTATGGCATTTGATATTTATTATTATATTTTGTATTGCTTTTGAAATTAAATCCGTCAAAATTCGACCAAATTTTGATGAAATATTCGGCGAAGAATGGGAGAAAAAACAAAGCGAAGAAATTTTGATAAAAATTGAACAAAATGAGCAAAATGAAAACATTCATTTTGTTGTCCAATTGGATGAAGAAAATGGAAATGGTCCAAATGATCAACAAAAAAGAGAAATAATTCGAGAATTTGAAGCAATTAAAGAAAAGTTGAAGCAAAAAGGAAAATACGAAAACAAAACCAGAAGCAAAATTGAGACAAAACTTGGAAAAGTTTTAGGCGCAAGTCGCCGAAAAATATACAAATGGAAAAAAGAAATGAATTTAAATAAAAACAAAATTAAAAAACAATTTTATGATGAGAAAAAGAGAGAATTCATTGAACGATTTGGTGAATTTAAAGAATTATATGGCCAACGCAAACAAAAAGAATTCGCGAAGGAATTTGGCATTTCTGAAATGACATTTTGGAAATGGAAAAAAGAATTGGCACCAAAATATCATAAAAGTAAAAGTAAGAGAATTTTTATTTTATTCATTTAAATATAATTTTTTAGCAAAAAATAAATACTCCAATGAGGATAAATTACAAAAGATGAAGCAATATTTCAAAATGAAGGAAAGAAATCCGAAAATTGGTGACAGAAAAATTGCAGAGAAATTGGAAATTGGAAATGCAACACTGACCAGATGGAAAAAGGAATTTGTATCAGATTCGGAGATGTGATTTTTGAGTTACCAATTCTTTTGTAAATTAATATTTTCCAATTATTTATTTGCTTTATGCTAGGATTGGCCGGGTCTGCGTATTTGGGCAAAAATCGGGTTCAAGTCCGGGTCCAAGTTTCTAAACCGGGTCCGAGTCTCGGGCGAACCGGGTCCTAAAAAAATCAAAAAATTATTTTTTTTAAATTCATTTTTTTCATGAAAAAATAGCTAAGCGTTAAACATATTAAAAATATATTGATGAAATATTTACTTTATAAATAAACATTTTACTATTTGTCAAAATCGCTGATCTTTAAAATTTTCGTCGGTTATCACCTCGGCACCAAATCCAAGAATTAGTGATGAAATAATTGCTAAAAAATTGGGAATTGGAAGTGACACTCTGAGAATATGGAAAAAGAAATTTGCTTCAATTTTGAAAAAGTGATATTTGAAGGAGTTTATGTTATTTGATATCTGTTTGTATGTACATGATAAAAATTTATTATTTTTTTAAATTTGTTTTTGATTTTTATGTGATTAATTGGCGAAAATTTTAAGCTACTTACAAAGGCCTAAATTAATTTAATATGATTTAGAACTGATCTAGCCCAGTTAGATGCTGCTCTAGAATATAACTTAAAGAAAATATTATGTCATAAAATATTAAAATTTAAATTGTGACAAGCAGGTTCAAATTAAATAAACAAAAATCGCAAAATATGATAATAAATTTTTTTTTTAATTCTTAATTGAAAAAAAAATCATTTTAGAAAAGAATGAATAATAAAAAGATGCAATAAAAATGAACTAAATTAGGCTGAACAAAGCTGGAAATCGACCCTTAGGCTTAAAATTTCGTGTTTGAAGCCCCATAACTTTTTTGTTTTTTCGCTATCGGCACGTAAAATTAAAAATTCACAAGAAGTCGACTCTCCTCTATCGAATGGTATATAATACATATGCATTTTCCGACTTACAGTTCGCGAGGTTCCCTTGACAGATAAAAAAAAATTCGCAATATAAAATTATTATCAAATTAAATTTATTTTTTTCATTAATATTTATAATTAAAATTGTTTTTTTAAATGAATTGACCAAGGCAAAATATGTGAATAAATGAAAATGAATTAATAAATAATTTAATTGGTGAGAGGGAAAATATGGCAAAGAGTTAGAGAAAAGAAAAATAGTGGGAAATGATGATCTCTCTCGCTAGAATTTTGAATTTAAAATAATTTTTTGAAAACAAAATACAAAGTTCCATGACTGATCAAAATATAATTTATAGTGTTTTTAATTGAATTGAATATTTGCAAATTATTGGTAGTAATTTTTAAAATCCCTAAAACGCTATTCCAAGCCTAATTATTTCATTTTTATGCCATTTTGTTGTTATTCATTCTTTTATTAAAAAAAAATTTTGTCCAAAAATCATAAAATATTGCTACATTTTTTTAATATTTTGTGAATTTTATTCATTTTTTTAATAAATTTTCGATTTATACATTATAATTCCTTCTATGCCCGGCACCAAATTTATAGAATTTGAATTGGTCACAATGTTATTTAAATAATAATTTGAAAAGTATAATAACAACCCAAATACATAAAATAGCAAAAATTCCTTCAAAAAATCACATGGAAGCAAATTTCTTTTTCCATCTGATCAGAGTGTTACACTTCCAATTCCCAATTTTTTAGCAATTATTTTGTCGTTAATTTTTTGATTTTCTTTAATTGCCGGGTTCAATTCCAACAGCAAAGAAAATTATTATAAATATTAATGTTGCAAATTCATGGAAATTTATAAAATAAAATATATAATATTACAAATTTATTTCTTCAAATGAATTTGTTTAATATTTTATTCGTTTTTTAGTATTATATTCGTTTTATTATTATTTCTCTTTAATAAATTTTCCAACAATAAATTGTCACGTAATTAAATAGCAAGCAATCAATTTTTTATTCAGTTAAAATTTTTTTTTTTTTTTTTTGCAAAATAAAGATAATATGAAGTAATATTTTTATTATTTTAATTTAATTTTTAATTAATTTTAAATTTATAAATTTAAATTTTTAATTACCTACTTTGTTTTTCTTTTAATTTTTAAGGAATTGGCTATGAATAAATAAAGTCACCACACACCAAGAAGAACAGAGGGGTTGGGAAGAAAAAAAAACGTGCCGATATTATTGTATTGGCACCACCTATCAAAAGAAAATTTTTATTTTTTCACCGAAATTGTCCGCAATTCTCCCACTGCGATTTGAAATGTACATTTGAATTTAGTGCATTGTCTAGTGAAATACAAATATTTTTTGAATTTTTCAGGTCATTTGGTATAAATTTTACGGTATTTTCTGCCAAACTTAACCCTTTTTTATGGTTATTTGGGTAACAATATTTTTTGATTTTGTTTTTTAAAGTTTTCATTAGAATGCCAAATTCCTTCACACCAGGGATTTTAGTCCGTCTCGTTCTCTCTTTTCTCGTAATACAAATATTTATTTGATGAAAGAGTTCTTTAGGGATGTTAATCAACAAAGAAAAAACATTTTTGGCTTTTAAAAAACAATTTGAGCCGATTAATACCCATAAAATCAAATGGTCGAAAATTAGTCGCATTTCTTTTTCCAATTTTTCAAAGTTGTAATTCCAATTCCCAATTTCTCAACAATTTTTATGTCACCAATTTTCGGGTTTCTTTCCTTGATTTTGAAATATTGCTTCATCTTTTTTAATTTGTCATCATTTGAATATGGTGCTTAAAATGAAAATTATAAAATATATTATAAAAAAAAACTCTTACTTTTATTATATTTTGGCACCAATTCTTTTTTCCATTTTATAAATGTCTTTTTATCAATGCCCAATTCCTTCACAAATTCTTTTTGTTTGCGTTGGCTATATAAACTTTTAAATTCACGAAATCGTTCAATGAATTCTTTCTTTTTCTGTTCGTAAAAACTATTTTCCATCTTTTTAATTTTATTTAAATTTAATTCTTTTTTCCATTTGTATATTTTTTTGCGATTTGCGCCTAATAATTTCCCAATTTTCCTCTCAATTTTTGCATTGTTTTTCCATTGGTATTTTTCTCTTTCTCTCAACTTTTTTTTAATTGCTTCAAATTTTCGAATTGTTTCTCCTTTTTGTTGATCATTTGGACCATTTCCATTTTCTCCATCCAATTGGTCAACAAAATGAATGTTCTCATTTTGCTCATTTTTTTCAATTTTTATCAAAATTTCTTCATTTTTATTTTTGTCCCATTCTTCGCCGAATATTTCATCAAAATTTGGTCGGATTTTGACGGATTCAATTTCAAAAGCCATACAAAATATATAAAAATATCAAATGCCATAAATTCATTTTTCTAGTCAGAATATTTAATATAATATTACGAATTATTGCATTAAATGAATATATTTAATATATTTATTCGCTTTTTAATAATATTAATATTTTTTTTCTCTTTAACAAATATTTTCCTACAAAAAAATGTCACGTAATTCTGATCAGTGTAATCAATTTTTCACTCAGATTTTCGAGAAAAAAAAAAATTTTATGCAAAAAAGTTAATAAATAATAAATATTTATTTTTTAATTTCGATTTGTAATTAAAAATGTTTTTCTTTTAAATTTTTCAACAATTAATAATTTTCCAATTTTTGCCTTAATTTTTGTCTTTATCCTTATAAAAACTGTTTTGCATTTTATTTGTTTTAATTTTATTTAAATTTAATTCTTTTTTCTATTTGTATATTTTATGACGACCAGCACCTAATAATTTTCCAATTTTTGTCTCAATTTTGGTTCGGTTTTTGTTTTCATATTTTCCTTTTTGCTTCAGCTTTTCTTTAATTATCTTCAAATTTTCCAATTGTTTCTAATTTTTGGGTGCTGAGTCGTTATATAAAAACCATCAATAAGGGCGTTATATAAAAAACCATCAAATGGAAATTTTCAACCAAAAACTGCCCATAACTTTTGTTAAAGTCAACAGAATTATACATTCTTGGTAACATTCGATAGCCCTAACATTTATCTATTAGCTCACCTAAATTTCAAAAACTTGGTCAAGTTTGAGCAAAGTTATGGCCAAAAGTACACAAGTGGCCAGGTTTTCACACATTTTTGGCCATAACTTTTTTTAAACATAATGAAATTTTTTGAAATTTTGCAGGCTAATAGAGGACACATAGCGCTAGCGAATGATAGCAAGATCACTTTATTTTGTTCGTTCTAAGAATGTTTTGATCAGAATTTTTAATGATCAAAATAATTTTATTTTTAATTAAAAAATTTCTGTTAGAAATTATTTTTATTTTTTTGCTATTAATCGATAGCCCTATGTGTCCTCTATTAGCCTGCAAAATTTCAAAAAATTTCATTATGTTTAAAAAAAGTTATGGCCAAAAATGGGTGAAAACCTGGCCACTTGTGTACCTTTGGCCATAACTTTGCTCAAACTTGACCAAGTTTTTGAAATTTAGGTGAGCTAATAGATAAATGTTAGGGCTATCGAATGTTACCAAGAATGTATAATTCTGTTGACTTTAACAAAAGTTATGGGCAGTTTTTGCTTGAAAATTTCCATTTGATGGTTTTTTATATAACGCCCTTATTGATGGTTTTTATATAACGACATAGCACCAATTTTTGTTGATCATTTGGACCATTTCCATTTTCGCCATCCAATTGGTCTATAATATTTTGTTGGCACCAATTCTTTTTTCCATTGCCCAATTGCTTCACAATTGTTTTTGTTTGCCTTGGCCATATAAACTTTTGAATGCATCAAATCGTCCAGTGAATTCGCTTTTTTTTCTAATCATAAAAACTCTTGTCCCATCCGTTGACGAAGAAAAATATTTCAAATGTTGATATGAAAACTGGACATTTTCGGGGGTAAAACTGGTCCTTTAAAATTTGTAAAATCAAGAGTCTTTATGCATAAATATCACAAAGAATCTTACAATTATTAAGCCTAAGCTTACCTAGTTTTTTGAGTTTGTCAGGCTAACTTTTTAAAAAGTTGACGAATAGAGCTACAGAATACACCAAGAATTTAAAAAAATTTTACTTTAAGCAAGCCATGAAAATTTTTTGACAATAGTTTTACATTAAATGATGCTTTTTATAAAAAAAAAAGGGAAAGGAAAAAAAGACCCGGACCAAAAATAAAGTAAAACGAGCGGTTGGGCGCCGCTTCGCGGCGCGCCAACCGCTCTTTTATTATTCTCAAATGATTTTCAAAAAGTTTAAGAAAATTATTTGTATTCTCTCTCTCTCTCCTCTCTCTCTATCTCATTACCTCCTTCCCTATTTTCTCTCCTCACTCTCTCTCTCCCTCCTTTCTTTTCTCCTCAGTCTCTCTTCCTCCTTTCCTCTCTCTCTTGCTCTCTCACTTTAACCATTCTTTTATCACCTCCTCCCCTCCTCTCTCACTCACTTCTTTCCGCTCTTCTCTCCTCTCTTTCTCTCTTTTCTCCTCAGTCTCTTTCTCTCCCTTTCTCTCTAACTCTCTCTTCTATCTTGCTCTCTCATTTTAAAATTTCATTTATTTCCGCCTCTCGCTCTATAATTTCGTTTGTTCTCTCCTCCCCTCTCTCACTCCCTTCTTTCCGCTCTTCTATCCTCTCTCTCTCTCACTCAGTCATTCCTGTCTTTTCACCTCAGTCTCTCTACCTCCTTTTCTTTCTCTGCTTCTCTCTCACTTTAACCGTTTTTTCTCTCCTTCTCCCTCTCTCTCTCACTTCTTTTTTCCGCTCTTCTATCCTCTCTCTCTCTCTCTCTCTCTCTCTCACACTCTTTTCTCCTCAGTCTCTCTCACTCCTTTTCTCTCTATCTTGCTCTCGCATTTTAACATTTCTTTTATTTCCTCGCTTTGATGAGGTCGGAAGAATGCAGCGACGGAGGAGAACAAAATAATAAATAAATGTCCAATGCGAATGAATGGAGCGGAGAGCCATGAGTGAGGGAATGGCACACTATAAAGACGTGGGGTCAGAGAAATCTGGAAGGGATAGGCAATGGAAATAGTGTTTGACAGAGAAAGGCAGAGGAAAAGTCAATAACAGAGATGAGGAGTGAGTGATCTTTGGTCCTTATCCAACAAAAATAATGTAAAATTACGCGCCAATTTGATCCAGGGTTCGGATCTGTTCTTATTTCTAAGAAATGTTCTGATTTGGAGGGTCCAAATCTTAGAAAATGAAAATGTTCTTATTTCTAAGAAATGTTCTGATTTTGGGCTATTGTTCTTATTTTGTTCTTATTTCTTAAAATTATTCAAAAAGCTTGAAATTTTGTGGCATAATGTCATTTTTTGTCAAGAAAATATAAGATTTGAGGCAAAATTTGGTCATTTTTGGACAAAATCTGTTAACAAATCGCATAAAAATTACAAAATTTTACCCGGCGGCGCCTATCGGCACCGCCGGATCCTTTTTTTTCCCTAAATTTTTGGAAGAAGCGCGCCGTAAAAAAGCGTTTTTAAAAGCGAAAAAAAACTCACTTGACTTTTAATTGCAAAAATTGACCTTTTTTGATTAAAATCTGTTAACAAATCGCAATTAAAATTTAAAAAATTTTCCCGGCGGCGCCTATCGGCGCCACCGGACCCCCTCCCCTTGCCCATTCACCAAAAGTTTTTTGGAAAATGCGCCGCAAAAAAAGAGTTTAAAAATCTGATTTTTTGATTCCGAATGCACTGAAATTTACGATTTGCTTAATTCCTCACCAAAATTGTTAAAAATGATCATGGGAGGTGAAAAATACAATATTTGATACATTTTTGATCGAATAAATTGTAAAAAGAACTGATTTGAAGCAATTTTGCAAAATGTTCTTATTTTTGACTCTAAAATCTTATTTTTTGGCCTTGATGTTCTTATTTTGAAAAATTTTCGATCCGAACCCTGATTTGATCCTAAAATTCGAAATCACTGATTTTGTTGGGCATAATTATAAAAAATAATTAATTAGTTAATAATTTGCTTCATATCCAACCAGTTTTGTAAAATTGCTTTTTTAATCTTTTATAAAAAGTTTTAATTAACAAATAAAATAAAAAAAATTTCAAAAATTTAACAAAAAGCATAAAAATAAATTTTGAGAAATGGATTTGTCCCTGAAATGCTGCGAATATAGAAAGCACTTTTAAAGCAAGATCAAAAAAAAATTACTGATCAATTAGTGGTAGCAAATTGTTTCTTCCACTTTCTCAGCGTGTCTCGTGAAATTTCCAAATTTTTGGCAATTATTTCCTCACTAAATTTGGATTGCTTTCTTTGATTTCGAAATATTCATTCATTTTCTCAAATTTTTCTTGATTCGTATAAGGTTCTTTAATAAAAATTAGATTTTATTTCACTAAAAAAAATATTTTTACTTTTACTTTTATGATATTTTGACGCCAATTCTTTTTTCCATTTTATAAATGTTTTTTCAGAAATGCCAATTCTTTCATAAATTTTTTCTGCTTGCCTTGGCCATATAATTCTTTAAATTCATCAAATCGTTCAATGAATTTTCGCTTTTTCTGCTTATAAAAACTCTTATTCATTTTGATGTTTTTATTTAAATTTAATTGATTTTCCATTTTTGTATTAATTCCCGATTTGTTCCTAATAATTGCAATTTTTTCTTCCCCATTCAATCCTTTTCCTCTTCGTCAAATGTCCGATCATCGGACAGTCGCGGCTAAATTCCAGCCGCGACATTCCCACGCTTGACCAACGTGTGCACGTAATCGCCCTTGGCCTTTGACTTCATGATGGGCCCCAGCGCCCTTGGCCATTGACTTCACAATGGGCCCCAGCGCCCATGGCCTTTGACTTCCAGATGGCCTCAGCCAGGCTCGTAGTGTAGAACACAAAGATTTCACCCGGTGGGACTCGAACCCACGACCTCCTCAAAGCATGAAGTGCTCTGTCCAACTGAGCTACGGGCGCCACTTAGTGGTTCTCCAGTATTGCGCCTGCAATTGATTTGCGTTCCCATTTGCGTTCCTCAATGTGCGTTCCAATTTCGCCTCAATTTGCGCGCTGTCTTTTTGTTCCTGCTCAGACAGTTTGCTCTTCCCTTTCGCCTCGGTTTGAGCTTCCTCAATTTGCGCTTCCTCTGACAATTTTCCATTCTGCCTCGGTTTGCGCTTCCTCGATTTGCGCTTCCTCTGACAATTTCCGCTTCCCTTCCGCCTCATTCGCACTTCCTCAATTTGCGCTTCATCAATTTGCGCTTCTCCAATTTGCGCTTCTCAATTTGCGCTGCTTCAATGCGCTTCTCCAATGCGCTTTCTCCAATTTGCGCTTCAACATGCGCTGCTCCAATGCGCTTCAACAATTTGCGCAGATTAGGCTCACTGCCCTTTTTGTGAGCTCGGCACAATGCCGCCAATGAGTGCGAGATAGGCTCGCTGCCTAAGGGCTCGGCACACTGCCGCCCTTCTGAGTGCGAGATAGGCTCGCTGCCTTGGCGCATGATCATCCATTTCTGAGGGGCTGTGGTGCGGAAGGCGAGGCGCCACGGGCCAAAAAGAGACCCGAGGGGTCGTATGGCGCGGAATGGAAGGCGCCCCGGGTCACAAAAGACCCAAGGGACCATATGGTGCGGAATGGAGGCGCCCCGGGTTACAAAAAACCCAGGGGGCCAGAAACGCGGAACGCAAAATGGAATAGCGCTAATGCTAGACGCCACAGGTTACGAAAAACCTGTGGGGCCGGCATGCTCCCCCTACCCCTGCTCACAAACCCCAAAACCCCACCAAAAGTCCCTGCCAGGGTCGCCACATGAAGCGGATCGCTTCGGGACGCTTTGCGTCCAATGGTTCGGGGTGGGGTGGGAGAGGAAGGAGAGGGGGAGGGGCTGCCGAATACCTAATGAACCCCCAAAATGGACGGGTTTTTATTCTTTATTCCCAGCAAGCCCCCGAAATGAACAAAGTGTGATGCTTAAATAGGATCACGATTGGGCGGATCTACATACAATCACAATTAATTAACAAATGGATGGGGTGATCGTATGGGCTGTTTCGTTCTTTTCTTCCTTTCTTCTGGCGTCGTCGTCGGTGGTGCGACCGGCCTTTTGCGCTGCATTTGCGGTCTCCACATGCGGAAGTGTCAGCATCCGCTTTTTCTCCTCACTCTTCATTTTCTTCACGTGATCCCTCCGCCGTTCGGTCCCCCTTTTTGCCCTTTTCTTCTTATCGCCCCATTTTCCAATTCGCCCAATTGCAATTTTTTCTTCCCCATTCAATCCTTTTCCTCTTCGTCAAATGTCCGATCATCGGACAGTCGCGGCTAAATTCCAGCCGCGACATAATAAATAAATGTCCAATGCGAATGAATGGAGCGGAGAGCCATGAGTGAGGGAATGGCACACTATAAAGACGTGGGGTCAGAGAAATCTGGAAGGGATAGGCAATGGAAATAGTGTTTGACAGAGAAAGGCAGAGGAAAAGTCAATAACAGAGATGAGGAGTGAGTGATCTTTGGTCCTTATCCAACAAAAATAATGTAAAATTACGCGCCAATTTGATCCTAAAATTCGAAATCACTGATTTTGTTGGGCATAATTATAAAAAATAATTAATTAGTTAATAATTTGCTTCATATCCAACCAGTTTTGTAAAATTGCTTTTTTAATCTTTTATAAAAAGTTTTAATTAACAAATAAAATAAAAAAAATTTCAAAAATTTAACAAAAAGCATAAAAATAAATTTTGAGAAATGGATTTGTCCTGAAATGCTGCGAATATAGAAAGCACTTTTAAAGCAAGATCAAAAAAAAATTACTGATCAATTAGTGGTAGCAAATTGTTTCTTCCACTTTCTCAGCGTGTCTCGTGAAATTTCCAAATTTTTGGCAATTATTTCCTCACTAAATTTGGATTGCTTTCTTTGATTTCGAAATATTCATTCATTTTCTCAAATTTTTCTTGATTCGTATAAGGTTCTTTAATAAAAATTAGATTTTATTTCACTAAAAAAAATATTTTTACTTTGATTTTTATGATATTTTGACGCCAATTCTTTTTTCCATTTTATAAATGTTTTTTCAGAAATGCCAATTCTTTCATAAATTTTTTCTGCTTGCCTTGGCCATATAATTCTTTAAATTCATCAATCGTTCAATGAATTTTCGCTTTTTCTGCTTATAAAAACTCTTATTCATTTTGATGTTTTTATTTAAATTTAATTGATTTTCCATTTTTGTATTAATTCCCGATTTGTTCCTAATAATTTTGCAATTTTTATCTCAATTTTGGCTATTTTTTGTTGATCAATTGGACCGATTCGATTTTCTCCACCCATTTGACCAACAGCTGAGTATTTCTTTTTCTTCTGCTTTTATCACTTTTTCTTCATTTACATTTTTGTCCCAACTATCGCCAAATATTTCCAATAAGAAGTGCCAAATTTTCAATAAACAATGGTTTTATTGGCGAAATTAATGATTTATAATTTTTAATTTGACATTCTATGCATCATAGGCATATGTAATATATATTTAATCATATATCGAATTTCCCTATTATAAGCATAATATAAGCGCAGCAAAGAATATGATGCCAATTAGGTCCAAATGAGCAAATTCCATCCATCCCATCTTCATACCGTTCCTCCGTGTGTACTGTACCCAACCGTTGCCATGTTTTTGGCCAAAAATGCGATGTTCAACTGCAAAAATGCCTTCGTCCATGGACGGAATTGGGCGGTCCAGGTAAATTTCGCGAAGCTTTTTTGCACGTGCAATGTGGTCATCGGAACGGGAAAGCATCTATGATTTATTAAAAATAGTAAATTATTCATTTTTATTAAAAATATTAATTAAATTTGAAATAAATAAAACATTTGAAAAACAATAATTTTACTAATTAATTTAATTATAGGACTTGCAAAAAATTTAATCAAATTTAAGACTGAAATTCCTTTAAATTTATTTATGATTGTTTTTATTTAATTAAGGTAAATTCTTTAATTAAATTAAATTTTTAAAAAAATATACGTTATTTATTGTGTTGAACAAATTTGTTTCTGTGATGTAAAATTTGTTGATAACAGCTGATGCAATGCGTGTCTTCAATAAAACATGGGCATTGTGTGCCTTAAATCATTAAATAATTTCATTTAAAAAATTTTAAATTTAAAAGAAATTTTTAATAAGCATTCAAAAAAAGCAATGAATAGGAATTTGTTATAAAAACATTTTTTTTCTGGATTGTATTTTGTTACGCAATTTTTTGTAACTATTTTCACTTTTTTGCATATTTGAGTTAATTTATATAGAATTTCTTATGAAAAATCAAACTTAAAAATAGATTTTATCAAAAGAGTGATATCAAAAATTTTTTAAGTAATTAAAGAATTATTCTAAACTTTATTGGGTCTTTTATGGTATTTTATACCAATTGACATTTTCTAAGATTTTTTTGTCCTAAAAATATAATACAAAATTATTTTATTTATATAGGGAATTTTCTACATTTCTTAAAGTTTCGGATTTTTTTTTTAAAATTATTTTGCGATTTTCTTACAAAAATTTGCATCCAAAAAGCATAAGAATTTAAAATTTTTAGGTTTATGGCTAGGGTTTTTTTCACTTGTTCTGCAAAGACAGGCATTATAATGAGAGGAACGGCAGCACAAATGCCCTCACGAACACTGAAAATTAATTCTCCAATTAAATATATATTAAAAACAATTAAAATTTTATTATGCAAAATATTTTTATAATGCTTTTGCCTTTTAAAGCCACCATGTGTAATGAATGCTTTTGTGTTCGGATGTGTGAGTATTTCATTTTGCGGAGCCCATTTGACAATCATTACATTTTGGTTCAAACTTTAAGCAATTTAAATTTAAAAAAAAAAAATTAATAATTTACTTTTTAGGCTTTTCCTCACATCCTTTACAAGCAAAAATTATTTGATAATCAGTTAATCGGTTAAAAGCATCAAAAAATGCATTTAATAAATGCTCAGGTGCATATTTCCAATCAACATGTGTTCCAAATGCAACATAAAGGACTCCTTAAATTAAAAATTTGTCATTTTTGAGCATTGATAATTAAATAATAATTGTTAATGGCTAATTAATACGGTTGGATTGATAAATAAGTAATTGAATCAACATTTTGTTATGAAAAACCAAAAAAAGCAAGCTACCAATAGGCCAAGCGAGTAATTATTTGAAGGTTAAAAAATACAAATTAATATTACTCTAAATTTTTCCCTAATTTCATGAATAATTTTTCTATTAAAAGCCCATTCTTACCATGGATAAGCTACCGATTTTCTTATTTTGACTGTAAAATCATTTTTTAAGCTAAATAAATTTTTGATTTCAGCAATTAAATTAGTTTAATATTATTAAACATAGTTAATTGACTTTTATTTAATTACCCTTCGAGTTCGGTTTCTCCATAAAGGCAGACAATTCGCCAGGAAGTTTTAATAAATTTTTGTTCATTTCACAATGTGCTCCGGTGGCAATCATTTCTGGCCCAACTAATATAAAAATGAATAAAAATATTTTTATTCTTTTAAATTATCTATTTTGTTCATTTACCAGCCAATGGCATCCCCATTCTGTCGATATTTTCGAAAAAGAACATTTCACTGTGCCATAAAAATTCGAACCAATTAAAATTTGGGACACCAAATTTGGCAATGTTCGGCATCAGAAATCGTTCAACTGAATAACCAAAAAATAATAATTATTTTTGAAATTTTTTGAATTAAATTACCAATAAAATTGACGCTGATAAATTCCATGAAAATTTCAATGAAATTGCTGACACGGTGTGAAAAGCGTGCTGTTGTAAAAGCACTTTCTTCATCTGTTGGAAGAAATGCGCACATTTGAGGCCGTTCAACCCAACTCCGTCCTGGAAAAAATTCCATTTTATAAATATTCGATAAAAAAAACACTTGTAATTTTTTAGTATAATTTGAAATTTAATATATATTTTAAAAGGAATTTATACATATTTGGTACATATGTTAGACTATTCTCATTTTTACACATTGATTTCACAATTTTTTGAAGGTTTTTTACGGGAAATTTTGGAAATGTATCTGAAAGGTCTGCAATTTTTCGTACATTTTTCTTTTTTTCTTATAGGTATTTTTTAAGAATTTTAAAAATTATAGAAAATTCTTATAAAAAATTCAAAATTTTTTGAAAATTTTATTTACATATTTTGATACATATCTTGATTTTTTGTATAGATTTATTTTGAATTCTTTTTGTACAATCCCTAATAATTAAATAAATTATATTTGGTATTTGAAAACCTATATTTCTTTGTGATTTTGTCCTGTTTATAAAACATTTTTCAATTGTAAATTCATTTATTATATAATTTAAATATTTTTTAAATTTAAAAATTATTTAATTTTTCCCACCCGTCGCTCTGATCGAATTGTGCACAGTTACACTGGTCCCTGACGTGGCATAGACCAAATAATGTGGTCGTTTTCGCTGTCCCTGGCCTCCTCCACTCGACTCCCACAATCGCTGTCTCATTGTTGTCAGTGCAAATCCGAAGGACCAAAAAATGTCATCGACCACAATCAAATCCCAATCCGTGTTCACAATTTCAGTAACCTATTTTTTGAAGATTGAGCAAGAAATTTAGAATATTTTAGGGTTCGAATTAAAAAGATTGGCTTATTTTAGACCTTGACATGGGTCAAGGACTGTTTTTCTTAAAGTCTAGACCAATTCAAGGATTTTTTTTTAATTTAAATTTTTTGCTGGGTTTTTTATTGGGTAATTTCGGACATGGATTTGGGTCCTTTTTTGAGGCGGGGACAAGCCAAGTTCCATGACTATTGGCAAATTTTAATTTTACTGGTTTTATTGAATAATTTTGGAAATGGACTTGGGTCAAGGACTTTTGAGCTCAGACCAAGTTCCAGGAGTTTTTAAAACTAAAATTTAGCTGGAATTTACACAAAAATTTTACTGGCCCAGGATAAAGCATAAACCCAGGTCCATGCTTTTTAATCAAAATGTGGGGCTCTCGAAAGTAGACATTTTTAGTTGTCGTAAATTTCGCCACTTGTATATTTTTCAATGAGAAATTCAAAACTTTGCTCAGAAAAAAATTACATTTAAGAGTTCGCTGTTATTTTTAAAATCATCAGGTTTCAAAAAAAAAACTTATAGCAAAAAAAAAAATTTTTTCTGAATTTAAAAAAATTGAGCACTAATATATAAATCTTTTAATTAAATATTATTAGTTTAATTGGAATAATTTCATCAAGATACATAATTTTAAAATATAAATAGTAAATTTGAACAAATAAACTTTTTTTTTTTTTTGCCTGCCCACCTGTTCACTATAATTTGACAATAAAAGCCCAAAATCTTTGTTTGACATGTGATAAACAAAAGCAAATGTTGGCTGGATTAAACGCGTTGACCACAAAAGAAATGAAAATTGACGTCTTTCCTTAATTAGAATAAAATTTTTCGCTTTTACTTATTCAACTTTTTTGAAAAATAAAATTTTTTTGGCTGAAAGGCAAACATTTTTTTCATAAACAATCAACAAAAAAAATGTTCAATTAATAATAATAAAAAAAAACATTTTCTTAGAATCTGTAATTATCCTCTAATCCACTAACCAATCAATCAAAGATTAGCTGATGAATTAAACTGTTTCATTCCTGCCTAATTAAGAACTGACTGTTGTTCTACTGTACTGTATGTGTCGTATAGTTTTGTAATAATTATTATTTAATTTTGCCTCATCATTGCTTGGAACAATTGGTAATGGGGCGCGAATATGATGAATAAACGGTTTTTGTTTTTCCACTGGAAGAATTGTGTCCAAAATTGCAACTGAATGTCCACGGCTGGCAAATCTAAGAAACAATTTTTAAATAAATAAGGCAGAAGCATTATTTGAGAAATATTTTAATAAAATTGATAAAATATTTTTATATATTTATTTGTTTTTTAATTTTTATATTAATCTAATAATTCAATTTAATTTTTTTTTTCCTAAAAAATGTGGGTCTTTTTGATCACGAATATTATTTACATTTGTTTTGACATCTGCTGTTGTATGTATGTAATCTCTATGATTTTTCGAAAAATTTAAAAATTAAAATAAATCATTAAATGAGTCAGACGGGGTATAAATGCAAAAATATTCATAAAATCCTGAACAATTCATCTAATAACAAGCAAATGAAAAAAGATGTCAAAACAAATGTTATTTACATGATTTAAAGACCATATGAAAGCCACTTAATTCATAATTTTGGGACCGGTTTTAAGTTTATACTTATTTTTTCTGCGGCTTTAACTCGATGAGAAATGCACGAAAAACACATTTTTTGTTTGAAAATTTTAGGTTTTTCGCCCTTATTCGAAATCCTTATTTTGGATGTTAGCCCTTAAAAATCCGTAATTAAATATTCGCCCTTAAAATAAGCTTTTGCCCATATTTTGACATTTTGTCCAAAATTTCTTAACAAAAATGCAATAAAAGCGAAAATACACCCCCTAAGAATCGTGCAAACAATTTCAGGAAAATGTATCCCTAAGAATCGACCGTAAAATTTTCAAAAATAGACCCATAAGAAATGAAAAATTTTCTTAAAAATTCAATCTCCAAAATTTATTTTGCTCCTCTGAACTTTAGAAATCAATTTAGGCCAATAATCGTATGTCTTTTACCCCCGAAAATTTTGAAATGTATCTTTGTAATTGCAATCAATGAATAAAATTGTTTGCTTTAGTTTTAAATTATTTTCATAAAAAAAAAAAAATTATACCCCTAAATTTGTAACCTTTTCGACCTTATTTTCGCCCTTATTTACGGCCTTATTTTGAACTTTTTCGCCCTTAAAAATTCGAACCTTATTCATATACAAAATCTTTTTTTGTTGGGAGGGGTACTATAAGTAAAACCTGAACCGTCAATAAATTTATGAATATTTTAAAATAAAAAACAAAAATAAAATAAAAATTCACTTTTCAATCATTGGGAGCATTGATTGAAAATGGCTGCCACTGTCGTGGAAAAAAGTAAACAAAATTTTCTCGGCATTGACAACATTTTGAAGCAGTAACACAGTTGTAATAAGTAGGTATGAACAAAACAGCTTTAATTGATTCATCATTAAAATAAATCTGAAATTTAAATATTTTAAAAGAACATTAAAAAAAAAATAAATTTTCGAAAGAAATTTTTCCAGTGAAAAAGAGAAAAAATGAACGACTTGAGACTGACGAAAAATTTGTCGTCGCTTTTTAACGCAAAATCGATATAACGAATTTAATTTGTGTTAAATGGAGAATTTATGTTTTTTTTTCTCTGTCTTATTTTGCTTCTCAAAATGTGTGTTCTTTCCCCTACCTCTCTGACTTGTCTAATTATGTGTTCCTTTCTTTTTGTTGTTCTCTCTCATTATAATTTTTTTTAATCGATATTCCCTCTGCTTAATTACCCCTTCATGCTTTCCTTAATGATTCTTTATCAAATAATTGTCAATCAGCAAAATTCGTCCATTTTTTCTTTTCACATACATATCCAAGAGATTAACCCATTGGAAAGTCTTAACTGTTTTGTTCAATTTTTTGCCGTACAAAAGTAATGCCCCAAACATTTTACGCACAAATAACTAAATTTTATATAGAAAAAATTCTGTAATAGGGGTTGGAAATTTTTTTTTTAAATTATGATAAATAAGCCTGCCAGAAAGAGAGAAAACAATTTTATACCAACTTGCATTTGGGATGGTGAGTTTACACTAATACCAGCAGAGCATTAGACCGTGAAAAAATTATTAGACTGTATAATAATTTGTCAGTCTTAATTTAGTTTATAAAATTCACTTAAATATATATTGAATTAAGCACCAGAAGTAAAACGGGAGTGAAAAATTTTCCAAACTATAAAAAAGTAAAAAATTCGCTTATATGCAACCACGCGAAAACGGCCACGCGAAAACGACCCCGACCGATTTTTGAGTACAAAAAATCGCGAAATAGGCACCTAAAAAGGCAGAAATTAAATCGTAAATAGACACAAAAATAGGCAAATCAAAATTTTTTTTATTAATGCATTTAAAATGGCGCAATAGGCACAAAAAATGTTTCATAATTTTCATCAAAACCATGCTCATGAATGTCCTGGATCACTGGAGGGTCATTTATTCTCCATTTCAAATACAGTATGCAACAGTAAGGCCTTTATTCCTCATTTCAAATACAGTATGCAAAAGTAAGGCCTTAAGAAAGGAGTGATCAAAAAACAGCCGCCAATTAGGAGAGAGAAAGTGACAAATTGTTTGAGACACAAAATAAATGGTAAAATAATTGAATAAAAAAATGATTATATTATCATACCCAAGCAAATAAAAACCACTGCTCAATTAGTGGTTTTAGCAAATTGTTTCTTCCATATTCTCAGTGTGCCTCGTGAAATTTCCAATTTCTTGGCAATTATTTTGTCAATAATTTTCGGATTTTTTCCCTTTATTTCATAATATTTTTTCAACTTTTCTTATTTGTCCTCATTGCTATATTGCTCTTAAAGAAAATTACATTTTTAACTTCACTAAAAATATATTCTTACTTTTATTTTATGGTATTTTGGCATTAATTCTTTTTTCCATTTGCTAAATGTTCTTTCTCCAATGCCCAATTCCTTCATAAATTCTTTCTGTTTTCCGTAACGATTTAATTTTTTAAATTCACCAAATCGTTCAATGAATCTGCGCTTTTTCTGCTCATAAAAACTCATTTTCATTTTGTTGTTAATCTTTAAATTTAATTCATTTTTCCATTTTTGTATTAATTTTCTATTTGCTCCTAATAATTTTCCAATTGTTCTCTCAATTTTTCGTTGATCTTTACTTTTGCATTTTCCTTTTTCCTTCAATTTTTCTTTAATTGCATCAAATTTTTTAATAATTTCTCTCTTTTGCTGATTATTTGGTTCTTCTTTCATATTCTGATCACTTTTAGAAAGGTTCTCATCATTTTTCTTTTGAACATTTGGGTGATTTCCCATTTCTTCACCCATTTGATCAATCGTTCCGTTTTGACTTTGCTCGTTTTGGTCAATTAGTTCATTTTTTATCATCACTTTTTCTTGGGAACCGCCCAGTTCGGCGCGGCCGGTTCGGCGCGGCCGGTTCGGCGCGGGTTTTTCGGCGCGGGGTTTTTTCGGCGCGAGCTTTTTCGGCGCGGGCTTTTTCGGCGCGGCCAGTTCGGCGCCCTATATAAAATGGCTTTTTCGGCGCCAATGTTTAAAAATCCCAAAAAAATTTCAAAAAAGTTTTAATTTGCCTTTCATTGTGCATATAACTTATGCCATTTTCTTTCAAAGTAACGTGCTAATGCAATTGTGAGCAATGGTGCATAATTGTGGTTCCAAATTAACTTTTATATTTCGGTTCAAAATCACAAATCGGTGGGTTTTCGAGGGTACTGATCACAATCTGACCATAGATTTGCCTAATTCAGAACCCCGGACTCAAATTTCGAATATTATATTGGATTTGACTTAAAAATTCAAAACTGACCAGGTATTCGATGGTAAACAATACTACAAAACAAAACTTTTTCTCAAAATTAGTGTGTATGTAGTTGTCAGCAGGAAATTTTTGCTTTTGATAGGGTTTGCTCCAGATTTTGAAAATTTTTTCAAAAATTTTTCGGCGCCGAAAAAGTCATTTTATGTAGGGCACCGAAGTGGCCGCGCCGAACTGGCCGCGCCGAAAAAGTCCGCGCCGAAAAAGCTCGCGCCGAAAAAACCCCGCGCCGAAAAACCCGCGCCGAACCGGCTGCGCCGAACTGGCCGCGCCGAACTGACCCCGACCCCTTTTTCTTCGCTTTCATTTTTCTCCCATCCGTCGCCAAATATTTCATCAAAATTCGGTCGGATTTTGCCGGATTCGATCATAAAAATATTAAAAAAATAATAATAATAAATAACACGAATTCATTTTCCCATATAATGGAAGTATTTCTATAAAAAACTATAATATTAAAATTTATTTTCATTAAATATTGCTCAATTTCTTTCTTATTTTGTTGGTTTAATGTAAATCAATAATTTTATGATTTTTTTGATTTGAAAAATTCTAATTTTTAAATATTAAATCAGCTTCTCCTTTTTCTTCTAGTTTGAAACACACTGCTAGTGATTATGTAATAGGCTAACATTGGCTTTTTGTTCCTTCCCATTTCTTTTCAATTTTATGGTGAATGAGCGGCGACTGATAATTTATAGGGCTTCCATTTTTGAGCAAAAAAAAATCACGAAATATGCACCTAAAAAGCCAGAAATTAAATCGTAAATAGACATTAAATAGGCACAAAAATAGGCATTATAAAAGTCATTGTAGACTAGAGCCCGGAAATTTCAAATTTGCGGATCCTGTTGCAGGATTGGAATTCAAAAATGTTTGCAGGACCGGATCCGGCCGGATTAATCCTGCAAATCCTGCAATCCTGCAAATCCTGCAATCCTGCAAATCCTGCATTTAAAATTTGCTGGATCCTGCGCAGGATTGCGGATTTTTGGAAATTTTGAAAAAATTTCAATTAAATTTAAAAAATTCCCAAAACAATAAATAAGTGTTCAAATATTTTTTAAGCCAAAAACTGATGAAAATTAAATGAGTATTTGGTAATTAGAAACTTGAAGCAATTTAGCTTTTGGTAGCCCAAGTTCGCCTTGAACATCTTTTAAATCATCCATCAATTTTGCCGAATGTTTTAAAGTTCCAACAATTTTTCGACATTTTTCGAAAATTTGTGCCATTTCGTCTTTTTCTTTTGAAAAGCACTCCTTTACACATAAATTGAGGTCATGGGCGGCACAGCTGATTCGTTCAATGTTCATTAAATTCAATGCCTCCAAAAAATGTATTTGAAATGAAATGTTTCATAAACTAACCTTAACTAAATTTGCTGCCGAATCGGTCACAAAACAATGGCATTCTTTTACATTCCAATTTTCGAGAAGAGTTTTTAGAATTTCAGCGATGCGTTCCGAAGTGTGGGCCCCATGAAATTTTTGAATAGCGAGTGTAAATTTTTTGCGTGAAAATTTTGAGTTAACACCAACAGCAGTCAAGCTAAATTTTTGAATATTTTCATTTTACTAAATAAATAAAAACCTTATGAAGGAATCCTTTGTTGTATCCGAAGTCCAAATGTCAGAGGTACAACAAATCTTCTCAAACTCAGCAATTTCTCCCTTGATTTTGTTTTTAACAACTTTGTAAACTTCAGGCAGAACATTTCTTAGGTAAGGCTTTCGTCGCATAAATTTTCCGAAGGATTCGGAGCAATTTTTTGAAAGTTTTGTGGTTGATTATTTGGAACGGCAAATTGCAACAAGCAATAAAATTGATAATGTCCTTGTCCATCACACTTAATTTGCCTAAAAATGGTAATTAATTAAAATCACAATTTTATTCTTGGACCCGAACTCCGTGTTGTATAATCTGTGATTTTTGGACCATCCTTCTTTGACTTGCCTTCATCCAGTTTTAAATATATTTCTGCATACGGCGTGTCTTTGTGCTTGGCAAACAGATGATGGGTCTTGAGCCCTTTGATACTCCGATTCGACAATTTAAGAGCAAAATTACAAACGTTTTTTTGTTTACACTCCAAGCACTCGACCGAATCTTCGGTAATTCGGTTAAAAAGACCGATTTGCCAAATTGGGTGGCTCATAATAATAGCCAAAGTAAAATAACATTTATTTAAATTCCTTTGCAAAAGTCTCCTCATACCTAATCCATATGTATATTATAAAAACAAAGTTTTTTGTATATTTGGCATTCTGTCTTAGAAAATTTTTTAAAAAATCAATAAAATCCCGCATAATCCTGCACAAAAATTCAAATTTGCGGATCCTGTTGCAGGATTGGAATTCAAAAATGTTTGCAGGACCGGATCCGGCCGGATTAATCCTGCAAATCCTGCAATCCTGCAAATCCTGTTTTTTCCAAAAAATGCAGGATTGCGGACTGGGATCCTGCAAAATCCTGCGCATGATCCGGTCCTGGGCCGGGCTCTATTGTAGACTCCCAACACCAAGCATAAAACCCATTTTTCGTGCTTATCTATGCGTAT
This sequence comes from Heterodera schachtii, assembly GCA_023374025.1. NCBI lineage: Eukaryota > Metazoa > Nematoda > Chromadorea > Rhabditida > Heteroderidae > Heterodera > Heterodera schachtii. The sequence continues at coordinate 390,474 of SIJG01000040.1, forward strand.
CCAATTGCGCAGAACTCAGGCATTTGCTTTTTGATTTATCCAAAATATTTTGTAGAGTTATAAAATTATGTTTATGATAATCCACCAAAACCATGACAATGAATGTCTGGATTACTGTAGGCTCCTTTGTGTCCCATTGTTCTGCATTTCAATACAGTATGCAACAGTAACGCCTTTATTACGGGAAAGGAAATGATACATTATTAGGCTCTTTACCCGCTTATAAAAGAGAGTTTCCAAGTGATGGTGGAGTTTCCGAATGAGACTTTGTGGGTGGCTAGACCACCCCAAGGTTCTATTGTAAAATTTTTTTTTTGTAGCTGCTGAATGAGCCTCTGGGCCAAGTTATGAGGCCTTAAACTTTTAATAATATTATAAAATCTAATTTGTTATTGAGTGTCACAAGCAGTGTGTTGGCCTAGTGGTTAGTGCGTCATGTACCAATTTTTGTAAGCGAAAGTTCGGATCCGCCACAAGTAAAATTGTTTTCCATCTTTTGTTTATACTTACTTCATTAAATTTATTAATTTTTTAAACTAATTTTTATATTATTTTTTAACTCGATTTTTTCTTTATTATTATTTACGGTTGATAATTGAGAAGCTCTATCCCCTCCTCGCTCGTAATTTTTATTAAATTCAAAAATACCGCCCCCGCAGGCGGGCGGTAACTTCAAAGGAAAATACCCCTTCAACAGGTTTCGGATTTTGGAGGGGCCCTTCCGGTACCCGCTCGGTTTTGGATCAGTCACTTGCACATTGTGCTGGAAAAGGATAAAAAGGGTCCATATTGCGAAATCGTTTCAAAAAACGGAAAGCCTATCAATCAAAGATTTTTAAAAAATTTTTGGCCCATATTGCTAAAAATCATTAATCAAATTTTATTGACAGATGACCTACTTTTGGAAAAGTTTTTTTCATCATATTTATTTATTCATTTTCGATTTTGTTTTTAAATTGGATTTGAATAATTAATTTTATTGTCCAATTCATTAAATTATTTATCGGCATTATTTGCTGCATTACCAATTAAATTTGCACTTCTACAATTTCATTATCGATTAATTTGCGCGGCGCCTGCATTGTGCCGCATCGTCGGGGCGGGGAGGAAATGCAAAAACCGCACGGTTTTGGGTACTTTAAAAATAGCACCTTTTTAACGAATTCAAATTTCCTCCCCCTGTCACTTTGGTGACAGGTGGATGATTGATGACCTTCCGCGTCGCTGCGCGGCGCGGGGAGGGATGTGCAAAAAAAAAAGCAACCGCACGGATTTGGGGAAATCGGATTTATGTGGGCGGCAACTTCAAAGGGAATCTAATATGTTTTCGGTTTGCCCCAATAGGTTTTGGATCTTGGCGGCATCTTCAAAAGTTTGACGCCTCCCATAGGCACCGGTTTGTGCGGTAAACGCCCGCTCGGATTTGTGGAAATGGAATTTTAGGGCGGCATCTTCAAAAGTTTGTGTACCCCTCCCATAGGCTTGGGATTGTGCGGGAAACACCCGCGAGAAACCCGCGAGGTTTAGGGGCTCGGGGAAGGGGGCAAAAATAATTGAGAATTGGAAAACGGGGGATCAAATAATTGATTAAAATCCAAAATAAATAAATAAGAATTGGAATTAAATTTGCAAAATAAAAATTGAATTTTTAAAATTACTTGTCACTTTAGTGACAGGTGCATGATTGATGACGGCGCTGCGCGGCGAAGTGAAGATATGCAAAAAAACCGCATTGTTTTAGCAAATTTTCAAAAATAGTTTAATTTCAGGATAAAAAATCATGATAAAAAATCTCAGGATTTCATAAAATAAAACCGCCCAAAAGGTTTGCGTGCGAGCAAAAAGATTTGGAATTAATTTGCAAGAATTGAATTTCCTCCACCTGTCACTTTGGTGACAGACGAATGATTGATGACCTTCCGCGGCACTGCGCGGCGCGTGGAGGGGAAATGAAAAAACACCCGCGAGGATTTGGGGAAATTAAAATCCACAAGGCGGCAGACTTCAAAGAACACCCTCCCATAGGCTCGGGATTGGAACACCCCCGATAGGTTTTGGTATTTGGGCGGTATCTTCAAAGGCCTGCACCCCTCCCATAAGTTTTGGTTCTTGGCGGCAACTTCCAAGGGTTGCATCCCCCCCCCCCCCCTAGGCACGGGTTTGTGCGGTAAACACCCACTCGGAACCCGCCCGCTTTCGGGGTCATATACTACTCATATGCCTTTTTTTCTGCGCACTAATTTTTATATATTAAGCGTAAATAACATATTTCCACTTGGTTTGATGCTCCTACGTTGACTTTTATTATGCCATTTTCGTGCCTTAAATGCCTTTTTTTGCCGTTTTGGTGCCTTTTTGGCATTTTTTCGAAAAATTCCATTAAAAATTTAAGTTTTTGGATAAGTTTTACGTGTTTTGGTTCCTAAAATCCTTAATAAAAAAATTTTTAATGCCTTTTTCATGCCTTTTTCGGGATTTTCGTGCCTTTTCATGCCGTTTTTTCAATTTTTGGTGCCTATTATTGCCTATTATAGTGCCTTTTTCGCGATTTTTGGTGCTTTTTTAGTCGGTCTCTAATAATCACAAATCTTTTCTCTTCTCATTCCCGTTTCATTTATTTTAAAGAAAAAACAAATTAGATTAAAAGACTTACAACCAAGGGCGTAGCCAGACCCTTGGCTTCGGGGGGGGCTTAAGTCAAAAATTCGGTTTTTAGGGGTGTATTTTTCGTTTTTCAGTCGATTTTGGGGGGTGTATTTTTATTTTTTTAAAATCCCGAATTATGGGGTGTCTCTTACAAAATTTTTCGCCGTTTTTCGCTAAAAAAATTAATATTTTTTGCCATTTTGGCCCCAAATTTTAAAAAATATGCTAAATTGGGGGTCCGGCGGTGCCGATAGGCGCCGCCGGGAAAATTTTTGAGTATTTCTATGCAATTTTGTTAAGAAAATTGCTTAAAATTTCAAAAAAATTTACTGAAAATTTTTACTTTTTTGGGTTTCGGGGGGGGGGGGGGGGCTTTAGCCCCCTCAGCCCCCCCCTGCCTACGCCTTTGCTTACAACAATTTTTGAAAAATTGAAAGTCGAATGCATAAAATTTAAGGATGTGATTTTTCTGATTTTATTCAATAAGGAATTTAGGGAAAATCGCAAACAGATAAACAAAGCATTTTATAAAAAGTTATCCATCAGGAAAATCCAAACTATGATCAAATTGCTTAAAAGTTTTCAATTTTTTTATCTCAACATTTGTCATCCAATTTCTGCCAAAAATTATGTCAAACTCATTATTTTTCAATGTTTTTTTGTCAATGGATAGGCAAAAAAAGAAGCGCATTTATTTTCTAATTGCCCTCAACAAAGTCTATTTAAATGCAGGGTGTCATCGAAAAATCTTCGAAACCCGAACTTCGGGCTAAAAGAATGTAAACTTGCGAAATGCTCTTCATAAATATTTTCATTTTTGTAGCGTCAATGTGCGTCGGTGCCGTAGAAATGTCAAAAAATTGTCGAATTTCTGATCGTTGGCCAGTCCCAAATCACAGGGCCAATTAATTGTGCTGTGTCCCGCTCCATCAATAGTCATTATATACCAATAATGCTCATAGTTGGCCCAATTAACAATTGGCACTATTCGACTAAATTTCATTTTTCCAATGTGTTCATTCCCCAAGAATGCGAGCTAATATATACATTTTTTTCACTCCCTTAAAATTATTAATAACCATCCAAATGGAATAAAACACAAAAATTTCTCATTGTTTAAAATGTTGCCGCAATTTTTGCAATATTTTATTTGTATCAGACATTTGGGCTTAGGGAATGAGTCCCGGACTTTAAGAACGGCCACTCCCTCTCCAACACTTTTTTTCTGTAAAATTATACGATTTTCTTAATTAACTTCACTAAAAATTGAAAAATTGGTGTACCATGGGGACACCCGCGGGCTTTTGCCAATAGTTTTTTTAGAATATTTTAGCCTAAATCATTAATTGGCTTTTAAATAAGGCGCCTTTTGGTGAAATTAAGCTTTAGATTTTATAAGTAATTTAATAAATTGCAAAACTTTTGCCAAAATCGACAGGCCACTTTCAGTGTGGCCCTTCTCATCATTTTAATTGGAGTTGGGGTATTAAAATATAAAATATAATTAGTATTTTTAATATTTATTTTTGTTTTAGTTGAGCACTTCATCGGTTCGTGCTGATGATAAACAAAATAAAACTGAAAGTGGTGGCTTAAAAAATTATTTTACATACATTTTGGTTTTTTGTACCCTTTTAGGAATTTTTTTTTGTAATTTTCCTATCAAAAAGCATAACTTTGTCTATTAAGTAATTAAGCATTTATTCATTCTAAAACCAAACAATAACAATTATTCTATTATTAGATTTAAATGTCTAATTCCAAAAATGGTAAAAAAAATATTTATTTTAATTGGAATTTAATCTTTCTTTTAGGAATGCGCGAGAATCAAAATGCATTGGCCGAGAAAATACCGGAAATTGTGACCAAATTGGAGAAAACGGTAAAAAATTCTTTCTTTTTTAACTAACCCAATATTAAAATTTTAATTTTATTTTTCTTTTATTTTAAAAAATAATACAAATGTTTTGTTTTTAAACAATGCATTGCGATGAAACCAAAATTTATTAACAACTAAATTGGAAAACGGTAGAAAATAATTTATATTTAATTTTAATTTTAATATATTTTTTTTAATTATTTGTTTTATGAATGCACGAGAACCAAAATGCGTTAGCCGATAAAATGTCAAAAATTGAGGCAAAATTGGAAACACAAATTGAAATGGTAAAAAAAAATAATTAATATTCATTTGTAGGAATGCGAGAATCAAAAGGCGCCTTCTCTGTATGGAGAACATGGCAATTTTAGCGGTTTTTTGCAAATAAAAAATGGGATAAAAATTTACAAATTTACAAAGAAAAATTCTGAAAAAGAAATGCAATTTTGTAAAAATTTTTAAATTTAACATTCTCTATTTAAAAAAATAAATAAATTATTATTTTGCAGCGAAAGGGGCTTAGATAAGCGGGTCAATGGTTTATTTTATTTTCAAGTAAATATGTACATAAAACTTCTTTTTGCTCAAAAGATAAATTTTTACCCTATTTTTAAAAATAAACTTCTAATATTTATTTTTTACAGATAGAAATATACCTATTTATAGCAGCTGCGGTGGATAAGAATTTTCTGGAAGAACCGGGACGAAAAATTTGGACCAACCGGTAATTACAAAAGAAAAAATAAATACGATTTTTTAAAAATAAAAAATTGAATTTTTTTTCTTTTGTTATTTTGTCTATTCATTTTGCTCATTGGACTACCAATAAATAAATGTCCTTGGACTATTTGGTTGGATTTTGTACTGTTTTTCATACGGTTATGCAAATTATCGTAGAATTGAAGGCCAAAATGCCAATGGAAATGATGTAATAATTTCGGACAATGTGCCCTCATTTCACATTGGCGATGTGGTCGGACGCGGACTGAATTTGGCAAGCCGCCAAGTGTTTTGCACTTTTCACGAAGAATGGACAACGCTTGAGTTTGTGACGATGGCTATTTATATAAACTGGCTAATTACCTCTATGGTAATTGGTTTTTCGCCCTTCTGAAGACTTTTTATTTATAAATAAATAAATAAAAGAACGATCATTGGGCTCGAAGTTTTTGAAATAATTTAAACAATGAATATTTGAGTATGATAAAAATTTATTTAAATGCCATTTTGTTAATTTTCATTTTAGAAATATTTGTTCTATTGAAATTGTTATTATATTTATTAATCAAGGATCATTAATAGGGAGTCCAATTATATGCACATGCATATTTTTTTCCTGGACTGTGAGAGGCCTGAAACGCACGAAAAACATGTTTTTAGCTTGTTTTGAAGCTTTTTTAAAAAATTGGAACTTTATGCCAAAAATAGTCAGAAAAATAGAAAATTCTCCATTTTTTGCGCAATTTTCTTCAAAATAAATAAATATTACTTTTTTGGTTCTAAAATAATCATTCATACTATTTTTTTTAGCTATTTTCGGGATTTTTATGCTTAAATTTAACAAACTTGAAGAAATTTGAAAATTTGCCCTCAATTTGGAAAAATTTATGTGCATATTTTTCACTTTTTATGTGCATATTTCGCGATTTTTGGTGCATATTTTATGCGCATATTTTGCGATTTTATGTGCATATTTTTGGATGCTCTAATCATTAATATTAAATGACAGCGCAAAATAAAAATTATTTAAATGCCATATTGGTTAATTAGCGTGCAATTTATTTAGACAAAAGAGTAAGAAATAGAACCGTAGTTAAGTTGAACAAAAGAAATTAAAAAAAAAACAAAGAACAAAACGAATTACCTAATTAGTTAATTGGATGAAATTATCGCTTCTTCCGTTGTTTCTTGCTTTCTTCAAAGAGTTGCCAAATTGAATTTGAAATTGGGCCCAAATTCCGCCTCGGTTTCGTCATCAGAGACGTCAGCAAACGAAACGAATGGGAACAATTCATCATCATGAACAGAATTTGGTGAATTGTCGACCAAATAGAATGGACCTATGACCATATAAAAGAGGAATCATTTGTGCTTTTTTTTGAAACGCTTAAATGGATTTTTGTTTCAAAATCACAAATTAAAAAAGAATATTTGACATTATGTGTTTTGATTATGCTGAAAAAGAGTAGGAGTCGTTTTCGGCGCCAGCCCAAGTTTTTGACAATAACTTTTTTCATAGTCAACCAAATCAAACAATCCTAATAACATTCGAAAACCCATCACATTCTCTATGTCTTACAAACAAAGTAGGCTCCCTGGTGTTTCGTCACTGAAATAAAATTTTATGCCAACTATTTGTATTTTTTGAAACAAAAAGCATTAAATTTGTGCAAAATATTATATTTCGAAAAAACCTATTTGACCAATTTAGGCGTTTTTCCCAGAATTTATTAACAAAAATTCAATAAAAAAGAAAAATAGACCCCTAAGAATTGGCCCCAAAATTTCAAAAAATACATAAAAGAATAAAAATTTTCTTAAAAAATCATCTCCAAATTTATTTATTTAAACAAAAATTTGTGATTTTAAAAATTATCTAACTCAATACTGATTTGACTTAATTTTGTCATTTTACTCACCTAAATTTGATAATTTTTATTGCCTATTTTGCATTTTTAGTGCCTTTTTGGGGGATTTTAGGACAACTAATCTACCTATTTTGGCTGTTTTAGAGCCTAAAAATCGTATTATTATTTATTATTATTATAATTTGACAAACCCTGACGCCGTCCATTTTTGGTGAAGAAAACCTGTCGAGTGGCCGAATTAATGCCACATCCAACAACATCATTTTCTTTGAAGGAATCATCTTGTTGAGCTTCTTGATAATGATATTCGCCGTTAATGATAAAAAAGCCGTGATTACAATATGAATAAGTGTTTATTTCGTCAATGTTTTTCTGTTGTTTGGTGCTGAATCCGAAGGAGAGGAAATTGTAAAAGGAACTAAATAAATTTTAAAAATAAGAAAAAAAAATAAACATTTTTATTATGTATTATATTACTGTTACTTTTGCATCTTTTTGATTTCAATTTCAAAGTAAAAAATCTTGGAGAAATCCTTGTCAAATAAAATTGGATGGGTAGCGAAGATTTTGCAAAACTCGGCTTAATTAAAAAAAAATAATAATTTATAAATTAAAATTTATAAAAGTTACATTCATTTTCCTTATGATTGACAGCCAAACATTTGTCATCAATTATTTCGATGTCATTATGACAATTGTTGGCATCCCAACAATTTTGTCGGAACTTTAAAAATGCCTAAATAAAATTCAACTATATTTATCTAAATTAAATTTTGGATATTTCAAATATAATATTTAAAAGTGCCTAAAATTAAAATTCAACTAACTATTTCCATCTGATTCTTTTTCAGCTCCTTTTCCAATGCATTAATATTTCTTTTCTGTTCATTTTGCAAATGTTCGATTTTGTCTGTACTAACTAAAAATTATTAATCTTTTGAATTTCTTAAGCGAAATAATATTTAATATAGTAATAATTATTAGGTATATTATGGTAGGTACAGTAACCGTTGTGCACTCTTTTCCCTTACCCTCTTGCTTTTTCTGTTCCATTTCCATTTTGCTAATCTTCGCCTCCAATGTCACAATTTGTTCCATCAGTTTTTTCTCGAGCTCTTCTTGGAATACCTTCTGCTGAAATTATAAGCAATTTATAACCGATTTGCTTCCCATAGTCGAAGGTTCAATTTCAAAGGAAATAAGCGAAAAAAGCTGTTTTTAAAGGACAGTTTAAATAATTTATTTAATTTTATTAATTTTTTACCATAAAATTTTTTAGAGTATTTGGTTTATTTTGGCTTATTTAAGGCTTAAATTTCTTTTTTTTTGAATGGCATGGTGGTGGAGAACGGCGATGCCAATAGGCGCCGCTGTGAAAAACTTGAAATTTTGTTGACATTCGTGAGCAGTTTTTTATAAAAATAATCTATTTTTTAGTATTTTTAGGTTAAAATTTTTAATGAGAGAATAAATATTTTATAATGTTCCTTGCATCGCTTGAGTTTTAAAATATTTTTTAAACAAAAATGACTCCTCCAATTTGTCCACCTTCTCTTCAATTTCCTTGTGTTCATTTTTCAGTTTGTCATTCGCTTTTTCGGCATCAGCTTTCGTTTGTAGCATCTTTACCTCAATTAAATATATTATTTAATAAAATTAAAATTGTGCCGTACTTTCTTTTTTCAACCCTTTCTTTCCCCACTTTTCCCACCGTTTCCATCTGATCAATGCTTTTCTGTTGTTCGTTCTGTTGATGTTCCATTTCGACTAACTTTTTCTCCTGTTCCTCAAAATTCTTCTCCAATTGTTCCTCCTTTTTCTTCAATTGCTCCTCCTTCTTCTGCAATTGCTCCTCTTTCTTCTCTAATTGCTCCTCGTTTTTCTCCAATTGCTCCTCCTTTTTCTCCAATTGTTCCTCCTTTTTCTTCAATTGCTCCTCCTTTTTCTCCAATTTCACCTCCTTTTTCTCCAATTGCTCCTCCTTTTTCTCCAATTTCTGTTCCTTCTTCTCCAACTGTTCCTCCTTTTTCTCCAATTTCTGTTCCTTCTTCTCCAATTGTTCCGCCTTTTTTTCTAATTTATCTTCCTTCTTCTCCAATTGCTCCTCCTTTTTGTCTAATTTCTTCTCCTTCTTGTCCAATTTTGCCTCCATTTTCTCAATTTCATTTTTCATTTTAATTGGGTTTTTCCAAATAAATAACTCTATTTAATTTTCAAAAAATTGCTCTTTATCTACTAAACTTTCATTTTTCAGCTCAAGTTTGGTTTTTTTCAATACCAATTCCATTTTTTTCAAATTTTTCACTTATTATCTTAAAAAATAAATTAAAATAAAAATTTAATAAATTCCTAACACAAAATTATTTATAATATTTTCCAAATTTTTATCTTTTGTCCACCTTCAACTGTTGCCGATCAGTGAATGATTCACCGTTTTTCTTAACAACATCTCCTTCCTTCACAATGCTCAATTCACCATAATTCATTTCTGAAAAGAAAAGAATTTTAATGTTTTTAAATTATTAAATGATATCATACCGTGTCCAAATTTATTTCAGTATCGTTTCCCAAATTTTATATTTGTCCCCCTTTTTCTAAATTACCACAATCATCAGATGAAAATTCTCCACTATTTGTTGAATCAGTTGAAATTGACATTTTTCGAGTCGTAAAATTAGGTTTAATGATGGATATGATTATTAGTTAGTGTACTGTTTGTATGTTTCAAGTCTTTTTATGAATTTTTAAAACAAATAAAGTGAAAATATATTAATAAAAAAGAAATGAAAAATATTTTTAAACAAATTGAAGAAGTAATAAATGAACATCTGCTGAGTGCTGATGCTTATGTACACTTATTTATTGGGGTCAACAAACATAAATTATAATAATTATCGAGCAAAAAAGTGACCTAAAAAAGAAAAGATCCAAGTGAACTCTTTAATAATAATCTCTGAGAAAAGAATAAATATTTGTAAAAAAAAACCAAATTACGAGGTCATTAGCATTTTAACTATATAAATTGTAATTATATTTGGCCATAATTGAGATATATTTTACAAAAACCGAACACTTAATATATATATTAAATATATATATATATATATATATATATATATTATACATTTATATATATATATATATATATATTTGTATATATTATACATTTTTATGCAAATGACTTAATCTATCTAATCAAAATTAAAATGAATTAAATAAACTCCATTAATTATTTTGTGTTGAATAAATAAGTGATCACTGATCACATGATCAAAATCAAGAATGGTAATTCAAAACGTTTTTAAAGTCAAATTGAAGCAAGCCGAACAATATTTTAATTACGATAATAATAAACGGTAAATATCGGTTATAGGGCCCAAACTCAAAATTGCCCAAAAACGGTCAAAATCGATGTAAAAGGGTTCGAAATGGGCTGGAAAATAGAATTAGGGGCGCGCTTGCCCTTTTTCGGGCTGAAAAAGTGCCGGAATTGGAGTGCCAAACTCAGCTGGGACTCAATTGACCGCAGTATAAAAAGCATTCAAAAGACATTTTAAGCAATTTTTCTAGGGTAATTTGTGGCGCTGATTACGAATATGACTTTTAAGCGATTTTTCTTTTTTTATCAAAAATTTCAAAAGAGAATTATAGAATTTTGCTATGAAATCTATCAAAAGCATTTTTTATTAAGAAATTCTTTTAAAAATCCATATTGTTTCAAAAATAATGACAAATTTCCAAAATAATGGTGTAATTATTTTATTGGCAAAAAACCCAAAATAGCAATTTCGATTGGCCTTACACATTTTCTTTGTCCATTTCATCCCATTAATCGATTAATTAATGAATTAATTATTCATTAGATCGGCAAAAGATTTTCTGCTGCGATTGTTGCACAAATTTATCTCTCTTTTCGCTTTACAAAAAGAAAAAAACTGAAAGAAACTTTCTCCGTTTCTCATTCATTTGCCAGTGTTTTTTTAATCCATTATCCGTTGATTCCTTTGCTATGGATAATTGAAAATATCGGACGGGTCTATTGACATCAGCAGCCAGGTCCACAATAATAACGAATTACGGAAAATGCGGCGTTTTAGAGAGGTGGAAAAAATGCAAATTTGTAGAAAATTCATTAAGAAAAAAACTTTTATTTTGCTAGACTTTGAAAAATTATTGCGATTTTTTGGTCGTCGAGTATCAGTACGAATCGATGATACGTACGAATCCACATTTAGTACGATGGAATTTTTTTTTTTTTTGAAAAGTACAATTAATTTTTTCTTCATTTTGCGTCAGTCATTTTCCTACCCCTCGTTAATTTTTAGCTCAGCTCAAGTCACTAAAAAAAATATTAAGATAATCTCAAACATAAATTTTTATAATCACAATATCTATTCTCTCTCATTATAATCAATTAAATAATTAATTACTCATTCGATTAGGAATTTCCGGAAATGAGGCGTTTTAGAGAAGTTTTATAAATGCAAATTAGTAGAAATTTATTTAAAAAAAGCTTTTTGTTTTGTTTTGTTTTGTTTAGACTCTGTTCTCGCAATAAATACAAATTGATGATTCTTCATCTACCGTATTTCTCTAATTATCTTTTCTCCATTTATCCCCACGTATCTAATAATCCCCCCCCCCTTTCTGAGGAGGAAAAATAATCCCCCGGGGGGATAATTAGAGCAAATAACGATTGGATTTTCATTTTTTATGAGAAGTAACATTTTTTCATCATTGCGTCGTTTTCCCATCCCTTCTCAATTTTTAGGTACCTTTTTGCCCTGTCATTAAAAAAATTTTTACAAAGATTAATCCCAAACATTGTTAATTTTTTTATTATAATCACTAGGGCTGCTAATTTTATGTAAGAAAATTTGCGAATTATGTAAATAAAATATGTATAAAAAATGCTAAAATATGTATGAAATATGTACAAAAACCCACAAATATGTACAAAATATGTAAATAAATTTTTTTTAATTGTAATTTTTTGGATAAAAATTCTTAGTAAAAAATGAAACAGAGGCATAAAATGCCATAAAAATGACCAAAATAGGCTTAGAATCACATTTTAATATATCAAAAATTAATTTTTGATAAATCATTTTTTGAAAAAAAAAAATTCGATTTTTTAGGGATACATTTTCAAAAAAAAATTTTTTAATTTTTCACAAAAAATTTCTGTAAATTCTCAAAAATCCTCAAATTATGTAAAAAAAATGAAAATATGAACGAAAAATTGAGAAATATGTACGAAAAAGTCCAAAATATGTATAAAAATATGTACTTTCGTACGCATTTTCATTTTTTTTTTTCATTTTTTGAGAATTTATAGAAATTTTTTCTGAAAAATTAAAAAAAATTTTTGAAAATGTATCCCTAAAAAATCGAATTGTTTTTCAAAAGCCCATACCAAAAATTAATATTTATAAAGTACTAGAATGTGATTCTAAGCCTATTTTGGTCATTTTTATGGCATTTTGTGCCTGTTTCACTTTTTACGAAGAATTTTTATCCCAAAAAATTACTATTTAAAAAATTTTATTTATATATTTTAGTACATATTTGGCGTTTTTTGTACATATTTCATACATATTTTAGCGTTTTTTTGTACATATTTTATTTACATAATTCGCAAATTTTCTTACATAAAATTAGCAGCCATAATGATGATTCATTTGGCGCGCTGTCAAAATGTCCCTGCGTCATAATGTCCCCGCGTCATAATGTCCCCGCGTCATAATGTCCCCCAAGCTAAAAACAGTCAAAATGTCCCCGCGTCATAATGTCCCCGCGTCATAATGTCCCCCAAGCTAAAAACAGTCAAAATGTCCCCGCGTCATAATGTCCCCTCGTCATAATGTCCCCCAAGCTAAAAACAGTCAAAATGTCCCCAATTAAAATTAGCGAAAAAAACGTAATAATTTTAAGGCCTCAGAAAACGAAGTTTATTAAAAATTTATCATAATCACATAAACAAAATGAAAAAAAACCGGTTGAAAAAACAATTCAATATTTCTAAATAGTTGAAGGAATAACAAAAAACTGAAATGAGCAATTTTAAGGGGCATGCATGGTCGAATCTTCCAAATTTTCATATTCCTTTAGTTTTCCTGCGTATCCTTCGACCTGCAGGCCAAGAGCGGTCATAAGCTCATGAATTTCGGCGTCGTTGTTGTATGTTGCATCGGCCAAAATTCGCATGATGACTGCGTCCTGCAGCACGTAGCGTTTGTGTCGTTTGTGTATGAAGTTTCGGGCTGATCTCGCTGCGTCCACTTGTCTGTCAATACTTCTGCTGACTTCATAAATAAAGTCGGAAAGGGCAGGGTGATGACAAAGACCTTTCTAAAATTGAAGTTTTTTTGGGTTTTTTAGTAAAAAAAAATACTGAGAAATGAAGATGGGTTGCTTCGAGTCCATTGTTGGTCCTCGCGAGGGCAGAAGCCGCATGCGAGTGCACGTTCCAATATGGAATTGGGAACATTGCGCGGCGGACGACGGGTTCTTCCCAAGGACGGGCTTAAAAAATTTAAAATTCAACAATTTTGTGAATTTTGCTGTGCCTGGCTGCAATGTCGTCGTTGACGATGGACTCAATGAGTACTGCACCAACGGCGAATTTTGCTCCATTGTTGACGGCCATGATAGTGTTGAGGGGGCGGGCGAGTTGATGCCAAATTGCAAGGGCTGCCGTGAGTATGCGTGGTCGGATTCAACAGAAGAAAATGATGTCCCCGCGAACGCTTAAAACGCAAATGAAAGAAAATAAAACGAGTAAATCTGAAAACAAACACGAAAAATGTGGAGAAAGACCACCCGGACGAACTCCAAACGCGTTGGCGCCGTCAAGCAGCTGGCGCTGCGTCATTCCGATGTAAGTCCTCGCAAAGTAGAGAAGAAACTGCTCCATTTCCATAGGGGCGGTGCCGACAATGACGCTGAACGCTCGTCTGACGTAAGTTGGTGGCAACAGTGGTAAAGACAGGATATGTCTGAAAATCTTAGGAGATTAGGTCAAATTTTAGAATTCTTTTACCTGAATGAGTTTCGGACCGCCTCACCATGTATTGATTGTTGGCCATACATTTGCACCAATTTCAACGCCTTCATTTTGCGGTAGAGATTTTGACCGTAATGAAACATGCAGCAAAGGATGTTTGTGGCGGGGAAAACAGCTGACACGGCGTTCATTTCGGCTTTCTCAAAATCGCAAATGACTAAAAGAAAACTAAAATTTTCAGATAAATTTCTGTTAGTTTTCACCTTTTCTTGGTGCGGCCGGTAAAATTCGGCTACGGAGAAAGTTCAGCACTTCCTCGTAGTAGCGTCGGTGTTTCCCGGGCAGAAGACTCCAAACTCCAATACACATTCGGTGGTTGACAGATGCGCCCACAACAAAGCATTGCTCCCAAATTGTTGGGGCCGCCTTGAAAGTCCCGTCCAAGTGCCATGTGGCATTGTTTTTGCTCAAAATGTCCAAAGTCTAAAAAGTTAAAATTTAAATTCTCATTTCTCCGCTTTCGATCCCTGATGCTCTTACCCGTTCACTCCCAAAAACAAGCACAACGTCCTTTTCTCCAATTCTGGCAGTGCGACTGTCGTAGAGCACGATGTCCTCGCCATCCTTGCTCCGCAATTTGTCGGGGATCACGAAAGCTAATGGGTCTGCGCAGTCGACGTTCCCCAAAATTTTCCTTTTCTGACGTCTCATCATGCAGCTGAGCGCGTTGTCTGAGCCCATCGCCACATACGTCTCGTCTGCGGTTGAACGCCTCACTTCCGCCAGAAGCCTTGTCGGTTTGATTCGGGGTTCGGCTTTCACGCATTCGCGTATTTTTTGCCGTCGAATTTCCGCCTAGATTTTTTAGTTAATCAGAATTAACAATACCTACCCGAAACCTGTTGTTTTTGTGGCTCTGGGAGGTGGTTGTGGTCTCTTTGTCCGAGATGCCCTGTCATTCCGTTGTCACTCTTGTCAATGATTGCCACGCTTGCAGGGCAGTCGCGCACTTTGCACCTCCACCATTTACTTTTTTTGTGCGTAAAACAAAAGCCTTAAATTTTGGAAAAAAATACTTTTTCATTAACGATTAAAAAGTTCCTACCTTCAGACCAAAGACAAATGCCTCCCTTTTGAGTTTTCCCGAGTTCGAAGTTGACGATGGCGTTTTCATTTTCAAAATAATCGTCGCGGTCGTTGCTTTCGTCGTTTGGTTCACGATGCTCAGATTCGTTTTCATTGTCGTTGTCCAAAAACTTATGCTTACGACTTTTTTGGAGAATTTCAATTTTTTTACGATCCATATTGACCCTAAATGAGTAAATTTACCAAAAAAAAGTATGAAAACTTAAAATTGTGTAATATGTATTCGCTTTTCGCTAATTTTAATTGGGGACATTTTGACTGTTTTTAGTAGGGATGCAATTTATAGGCACTAAAAAACGCCAAAATAGGTAGGCTTTAGGCTCTAAAAAATCCCCAAAATAGGCACTAAAAAATGGAAAATAGGCACTAAAAAACCTCAAATTTAGGGGTGTAAAATGACAAAAATTTATTCAAAAAAATAAAAAAATTAAGCCAAGTCAGTATTGAGATAAATAATTTTTTAAAGCATAAATTCTTGTCAAGAAAATAAATAAATACATTTTGGAGATGAATTTTTGGAAAATTTTTCAGTTCTTAGGGGGTTTATTTTTAGAAATTTTTGGGTCGATTCTTAGGGGTGTATTTTTAAAATTCCCAAAAAATCTATTCTTAGGGGTGTATTTTTCGTTTTTATTTGCATTTTTGTTAACAAATTTTGGACAAAACGCCAAAAATCCATTTTTTGAAAGAAATGCGCGGGACGAAGGTTCTTTTTGCATGTTTAACACTAAAATTGAATATTAATCACTAAAGAATTCTAAACAAATATTTTTAAATTAATTAAGCAATTTCCGGATTTTATTTTCCGAGATTTCTTTATTCTATGCAAAGATTTTCGTTTTTATTGCATTTTTGTTAACAAATTTTGGACAAAACGGCAAAATAGGCAAAAATAGGCTTTTTCAAAAATTTTTAGGCTTTTTAGGCGCTAAAAATAAAAGCCTAGAAAATAGGCACTAATAACTCGAAAAGTAGCTTAACAACACCCGAAAAAAACATGTTTTTCGTGCGTTTCAGGCCACGGGGAGCTCAGGAAAAAAATAGGCTTTTGCCTAAAAATTGCATCCCTAGTTTTTAGCTTGGGGGACATTATGACGCGGGGACATTATGACGCGGGGACATTATGACGCAGGGACATTATGACGCGGGGACATTATGACGCGGGGACATTATGACGCAGGGACATTTTGACGGGCAGCGGATTCATTTAGTACGATTTGGAATTTTTATTTTTTATGAGTAGGGATGCAATTTTTAGGCAAAAGCCTATTTTTTTCCTGAGCTCCCCGTGGCCTGAAACGCACGAAAAACATGTTTTTTTCGGGTGTTGTTAAGCTACTTTTCGAGTTATTAGTGCCTATTTTCTAGGCTTTTATTTTTAGCGCCTAAAAAGCCTAAAAATTTTTGAAAAAGCCTATTTTTGCCTATTTTGCCGTTTTGTCCAAAATTTGTTAACAAAAATGCAATAAAAACGAAAATCTTTGCATAGAATAAAGAAATCTCGGAAAATAAAATCCGGAAATTGCTTAATTAATTTAAAAATATTTGTTTAGAATTCTTTAGTGATTAATATTCAATTTTAGTGTTAAACATGCAAAAAGAACCTTCGTCCCGCGCATTTCTTTCAAAAAATGGATTTTTGGCGTTTTGTCCAAAATTTGTTAACAAAAATGCAAATAAAAACGAAAAATACACCCCTAAGAATAGATTTTTTGGGAATTTTAAAAATACACCCCTAAGAATCGACCCAAAAATTTCTAAAAATAAACCCCCTAAGAAATGAAAAATTTTCCAAAAATTCATCTCCAAAATGTATTTATTTATTTTCTTGACAAGAATTTATGCTTTAAAAAATTATTTATCTCAATACTGACTTGGCTTAATTTTTTTTATTTTTTTGAATAAATTTTTGTCATTTTACACCCCTAAATTTGAGGTTTTTTAGTGCCTATTTTCCATTTTTTAGTGCCTATTTTGGGGATTTTTTAGAGCCTAAAGCCTACCTATTTTGGCGTTTTTTAGTGCCTATAAATTGCATCCCTATTTATGAGAAGTAACATTTTTTCTTCCTTTGCGTCGTTTTTTCCGTGGTGCGACATTTGAGGACTTGACATTTGAGGACCCGACTTTTGAGGACCCGACATTTGAGGCTTTAACATTTGAGGACCCGACATTTGCGGATATTCCCGATATTTGAGGACCCGACTTTTGAGGACCCGACATTTGAGGACATACACAATTTCAAAAAAAATAAATTAAAATTTTATTATATCATTATAAAAAAGAGAAAAAGCCTTTCCCGAGGGCCAGGGAAGCAAATTATAAATTGTACCAAATGCTGGTAAGCCCTTATCAATCTTTGATTATTTTGGAAAGTTTCATAATTCAAAAACAATTTAAGATTAACTACTTAATTAAATAGAACTTGTGTTTTGGTAATTCATGAAGATCCCCTTTTTTCTATTAACATGTGGAATCATTGTTAGGAGCACAAGTCAAAACAAGAATGAATTTATAATACTTTTTCATATCAGAGTCATTAATTATTAGGGATCATTTTTTTATGTAAATACATGTTTTTTTCCTGGATTCTCCATGCTCTAATTAGTAGGAAAAACACTTTCTTCTTTGTGTTTGCGAACAAAAGTTGGGACTTTTATTTACATATTTTTACATATTTTCGGATTTTTCTACATATTACATATGTACATATTTTTATACATATTTTGGACTTCTTCGCATTTTTTCGTACATATTTTGCATTTTTTGAGAATTTTTAGGGAATTTTTTTATGAAATACCCCCAAAAATATCCAAAATTTCGCAATTTTTTTCAAAAATTTTGAGAATTTATAGAAATTTTTTGCGAAAAGCAAAAATTTTTTTTGAAAATGTGCCCCAAAAAATAGTTTTTTTTTTTCAAAAATGGAATACCAAAAATTAATTTTTAAATTACTAAAATATAATTTTAAGGCTATTTAGGTCATTTTTATGGCAATTTGTGCCTATTTCACTTTTATTTACATATTTTAGTACATATTTCTGGATTTTTGTACATATTTCATACATATTTCAGTGTTTTTTATACATATTTTATTTACATATTTCGGGATTTTTCTTACATAAATAAATGATCCCTATTAATTATTGTTCTGAAGAAAGGAGAGCGGATTGAATGAGTTGAACCAACTCAGGGGATAGTATTCGAGAAAGGAAAAAAATATACAGAGACAATATGTTTATAGAACAGAGCCCGGAATTTTAAATCATATTTTTCTATGCGTTAGTTATGGCGAGAGAAGCCCAAAATATTTTCTCAGAACATTTTTATGTAGGGCTACTTATAAAAAAAATAAAAACCGCCCGACCCTAAAAATGCATATTTTCTTGAAAAAATTTGCTCAAAATCTGTTAGCAAATCGCTTTAGAATAATTTTACGAAAATCAATGAATTATTAAAATTTTATTTTATTTTTATTTTTTCAAAATTTTCGATTTATGACGACTTCCAGTTTCCAGTAGGGCTTGATTTCGCTTTCACCTTTTTGGAGTGAAAGATTTTCACATCACTAATGAATGGCATTTTTTTGTGGGGAAAGGCAAAAAAGTTCGTATATCTTTAAATATACTTTTGTGTTAAATGCGTCCAAAATGATCAAAGATTGACAGGAGCTTCCCAGCTGGTATAATTTATTGCTGTTAGTCTGAGCAAATTGAATATTAGGATGACTTGTAACTCATTAAGAAAGAAAAAGGCTGTTAATCTCCAAAATTAAATTTGAATTTTTATTTGTGCTGTCAAAATATTTAAATTATTCGGTTGTCCTTAATGCTTTTTGACACATTGCACCCGTTGGCCCTTGGGAAAGGCTTTTTCTCTTTTTTATAATGCTTTAATTTCATTTATTTTTTTGAAATTGTGTATGTCCTCAAATGTCGGGTCCTCAAAAGTCGGGTCCTCAAATGTCGGGAATATCCGCAAATGTCGGGTCCTAAAATGTCAAATCCTTAAATGTCGGGTCCTCAAAAGTCGGGTCCTCAAATGTCGGGTCCTCAAATGTCAAGTCCTCAAATGTCGGGTAGCCGTTTTTCCCATCCCTTCTCAATTTTTAGGTCACCTTTTTGCCGTGTCACTAAAATTTTTGTTTATAAAGATAATATCAAACATTAATTTTTATAATCACTAGGGATCATTTATTTATGTAAGAAAAATCGCGAAATATGTAAATAAAATATGTATAAAAAACACTGAAATATGTATGAAATATGTACAAAAATCCAGAAATATGTACTAAAATATGTAAATAAAATTTTTTAAATGCTGTTTTTTGGAAAAAAAAATTCATTCTAAAGGGTGAAATAGGCACAAATTGCCATAAAAATGACCTAAATAGGCTTAGAATTATCTTTTAATAATTTAAAAATTAATTTATTTATATCCCATTTTTGAAAAAAAACTATTTTTTGGGGCACATTTTCAGAAAAAGATTTTTGCTTTTCGCAAAAAATTTCTATAAATTCTCAAAATTTTTGAAAAAAATTGCGAAATTTTGGATATTTTTGGGGGTATTTCATAAAAAAATTCCCTAAAAATTCTCAAAAATGCAAAATATGTACAAAAAAATGTGAAAAAGTCCAAAATATGTATAAAAACATGTACATATGTAATATGTAGAAAAGTCCCAAAATATGTAAAAATATGTAAATAAAAGTCCCAACTTTTGTTCGCAAACACAAAAAAGAAAGTGTTTTTCCTACTAATTAGAGCATGGAGAAGCCAGGAAAAAAATATGTATTTACATAAAAAAATGATCCCTAATAATCACAATTTAGTGCCCTTCCCATTCACTTTTCAATTACTTTTTTTTTTGTTGTTTTTTTTTCGTTTTAAAAAATAAATTTCTCCTAAAAAATCAGCAAAAAACAGCAGCTGAAGAACACCTGTGTCGGTCATTCAATCACTTTCGTTTCCATTTATTCTGTTGTTAATTCGCATTTCCTTTTTTCAAATTGATTTTTTATTCAAATAAAATCTCAATTTCGACCGGTCCAACAAATGGCACACTCGAAGCAGACAAAGGTATAATAAAAGTTAGAAAAATTTCAAAAATTAAACCAAATTTTGAAAGGCCATTAAATTTAGAGCTTTCTAAAAACCCAAGTTTTCGTTTCATCGCCCTCATAAACAGGCTAAAATCTGAGATTTTTTCTTAAAATGAGGAGAAATTAATTAAAATATAATTTATAATTTTCAAAAGATAATATTTATTTTCAGCACTTTTCCCAAATTTGAGTCCATCCGAAGAATTGCGTTTGTTGAGAGCCACGAATTGAGCAATTGGAGAAAATGGAACAACAGCAGCAGCAGAACATGGACATGGAATCGTCGTCAAATGGCAATTCCAATGAATTTGTGCAGAGTGGGAACGGTAGGAAAATGAGATACGGTAGAAAATTAAAAAATAAATTGAATAAATTATTTTCGATTATCAACCCAACGCAATTTGGGAACGAATTGGCCAATTAGAGACACAGCAACAGCAGCAAAAGTGCCATTTTGAGCAGCTGATGAGCATCGTCCGCGAAGAACAAAGTGCCAAATTTGTCACCATGGAAAATTTTCTTGGTGTGCCAATTTGCCTAATCATTAATTAATTAGCATAATTAATTAATTAACATTTCTTTTTTCGCGTAGTTGATCAGCTTTTGCATCAACAGACAGACTTTTTGGCGAAAATTGACGAGGTTAAATAATTTCATCCGATAAAATTTGAAATCTTAAAAATGCACTTGAATGACCCTCTTTTTAGTTAGCAAGAAATTTTGACAATTTTGTCGGAATTGAAAATTCTGTGGCGAGGTTCAAACAATTTGAAAATTTTGTTGGAGTTTTGAAAGATCGCTTTGGAAAAGGTAAGAACTTAAAATTAAAATTGCTTAATCGAATTGTTGTTAAGAGCTGCTGAATGCTGTCCATTCTGATTTTCGCCCGAAAATTGCCGAGGTGTGAAAATTAAAAACCAAATTTTAAAATAAAAATTTACAGGAATTTTCAAACCCTCCACAAAATTGTTGGCATGCCAATGATTGTCATGGTGACATCCAAATTTTTGGCCCTGAATGTTTGACTGTTCAGCATAAAGGAAATGAAAGAGGCAAATTCTATGAATTTATTAAATTTAATTGTATCAAATTTTGCACTTAAATGCATTTAAAAGTTAATTACCCTATTTAAAAAAATTA
The DNA here is from genome assembly GCA_023374025.1 of Heterodera schachtii. Lineage (NCBI taxonomy): Eukaryota > Metazoa > Nematoda > Chromadorea > Rhabditida > Heteroderidae > Heterodera > Heterodera schachtii. The sequence goes on from SIJG01000040.1 coordinate 411,981, forward strand.
GATCGAAGAATTCGTTCGGTGTTCGCACAATTTCCCATTCCGAACAGTGACAGTGGCATTTTTTTATTACGAAATCAAGTTTATTAATTTGGAAAGGTGCATTCTAAATTAATTAATTAATTGTCTACTTAATTAATCCGTTATGCTTTTCGTTTTGCTTCGTTTGGCCTCGCCACCAAAGCAATGCCATCGGACAAATTGGCGGGAAAACATTCCAACAGTTACGGATACCAAAGCGATGGCACCTTGTAAATAAATTTAAATAATAATAACAATGTATTATTATTTATATTAGCTAATTAATTAATGCGTTTATTTTATAATATTTTTAAATCTCAATAAAACCTAATTTTTAATGTTGGCATGTACTTTTGTTTTCCCATTTTTTATTAATATATTTAATGTTGGGAAATAGATAAATTATTTTTATTTATAATTCAAATAATCATTTTGAGGTAACTCTTGAACCTAGGCGATTATAGTCACTGTTTTTCCTGAATTAAATTTTAATTTCTTCCAATTCACATAATTTTCTTTTATGTTCATATATATATTGTTGATATTAAATTTTAAAAATTAATTAAAATTTATTATGATTGTCTTATTATAAAGGGTTAATTGTTAATTATATTTGAAAAATTAGGTTTAGCTCGAACATGAACAAAGTTATTGTATAAAAACCGAGTATTTTTAATTGATTGGACTCATAAAGTGCACTAGAGCCAAAATTCCTTCACTTTTCATTGAAAACTTTTTATTTTGCCATTTCAGCTTTGCCCTCGTCGGATTTGCCTATAAAAAAGCGCCGTTCGCAGAAATCCGAGAGCGCCGCGGTACTTTTGCATTTGAAGGCGACGCCACTCTTTGGGCCGACGGTTCGAGCAGAGATGGACAAGTCAAATTTTCGCGTGCCGATGTCGTCGGATGTGCCATCATTATACGCTATGATCCGCAAATTCACCAAATCATTTTCACAAAAAATGGGTAACGTTTGGGTTGGAAAAAAATAGCATTTTTTATATATTGCAAAATCATTTTTAGACACTGCCGATTTGTCCGCCCCTTATTCTGAAGATGATCCGCCATTATTTCCATGCATTTCCCTCCAAAACTTTGGCGATTTGGCGGTGGCCAATTTCGGCCCAAATTTCAAATTCGATGTTTCCACCATTAACGAATAAAAATTTATTCGATTTCAGTTAATCATTTTTGTTGTTTTACTTTTTAAATTTTCCTTTTTTATAAAGCATTTTTTACTCAATCAATTTTCTCACTTTTATTAATGACATCAGAGAGTATCGAGAGTGATCTTCATCTTCTTGAGGCTTATTTTTAGTTCCGGAAAGTAAATGAGAAAAATTTTCTGCAAATCCTTATATTACATTTTAACTTTTAAAGTTTGGTTTATTAGAAAAGTTAGTTTTAAATAAATTGTTGTAAGAATTTTATTATTTTTACATTTGTTGAATATATAATTATTAAATTATGTCTCTTTTAATTATTAACAATTTAACAAATTGCCAAGTGTATTGATTGGCTTTTGTATTAACCCAAAAGAGTGGAGGGATCAGTCAAAGCTTTCTTCGCTGCATGACAAATTGGAAAAGTATTCCCAACAATTGCTTTTCCTCGCTGCTACCAATATTTGTCGAAAAAGACTCTATGGATTTTCCGAAAAGGGCAAAATAAAGAATTTTTTAGGAATTAATATTTAGACTTTTATATTTGAAATATTATGCGTAATAAAGCATTCATTTACATTTTAAATGGAAACAAAAATATAAATGTGGATTAATTTAAGAATTTACGCTTTTTTTAGGAGTTTTTATCGCTTTTAAACATGTAAAATATTTTAAAGCCTAATTTTATTTATTTTTACTTCATTGTTAAAAAAAATAATTAGATTAGAACTGAAGTAATTCTGAAATAATAATTTTTTTCAGTCAATCATTAATTTGATTGGCACTTACAAATTTATAATTTTTATCAGTTGCTCTTCCTCATTCGGCTTTATAAACAAATTGAGGGAGTTTCATAACCAAACCCATCTTACCAATTAGAATATTCTTTACTTGTTTCTTTAATTTAATTTTTATTTAGGAAATTAAATCAATTAAATTTAAATAAAAATAAATAAATTTTTACTCAATTCAATTTATTTCTGTTTAGTTGGCAATGCGACGGTGGCTTATGGTATTAATTGTTGCAGTGGCATTTGCCGCATTAGCATTTGGCCCAATTTCGGTTAAATGTGGAGGTAAAAACAAATTTTATATTTAAATTACTAAAAAAAATAAATTAATAATTTGTAGTGCTTGAGGATGTAAAGGATTATGTTGAGGCATTTTCCAACATCATTGTGCCCGCCGGAAGTGTTGGAAAACAACTAAAAATGATATCCTTGAGCTACAGAAAATTATATTAAAAACCGCTCCAAAATTTGTTTGTTTTCCATTTTGAAAAAAAGGCAATAAATTTATGCTTATGACTTACACCAAATTTTTGTCGAAAAGCCTTACTTCTTAATAATCCCTTCCTCCTATTTTTCAGCCAGAAAGTGAAGAGCGACAGGCATTGAATTTGTTGCACGTCACCATGATTAAGCAGTTCAATGGGCTGAACCAACGAATTGAACGACACAGGAAGAAGCAGACACCTTTGCCAAAGCCAGCAAAATTTTTGACTTAATTGACAAAAACTCAACAAACTTTGTTCACCTAACTCAACGTCGATACGCCGACTTTCGAAGGAGTATAATAATTCTTCATTTTTTGTTGTTTAAATTTGATTTCAGAAATTATTTATCAGCTATCATTGGCCAAAAATATCTCATTGTTGAATTCAGTTAAAAGTACTTATAAATTACTGTTTAAAACATAGCCCATTGCTGAATTTAATTTAATTAGCTGAATTTAATTTAATTAAAAATAATTAATATTTATTAAAAAGTCTCAATTATTTTTATTTGTAATACTTAATTAATTCAGATAAAATATATGGTCCAAGCTTTGCACTTGAGAGTGCAATTGTCGATTTGCCTCACTCGCTTAAAATTGGTCTTTATCAGCGAAATCATGGCAGGTAAGAATGGTTAATTTACCTAAGTTAAAAATTTGATAAATTGAAACTTTTATTTACAATTTTATTAATAACAAAAAACCTAATAATTGTGTGGCAGCGCCAAAATTTTATCTTTTAGATGCATTTTGAAGGAAATTTCTGATGCGAACGAAAACATTCGTGAAGAGTTGTATGAATTGATTTTGATGATTGAATTGGACTCATTAAAATTGGTCCTCTTTATTTAAAAAATTATTATATTATTAATTCTTTATTTGAAAACAGATATCAGTCGGCTCTTTGTGTGCCAATGTTTCGCACAACGTCGACAAAAAAGGGACTTTGGATGAGTTATCGGATCTTAAAGCCTTCGGCGTTAACATTACCACCGGAATGCGAATTTATAGTGATCAAAAACTCGTAATAAATATCAAAATATACAACTACGATTTTTATAGTTCTTTTGAAAATGCGAAAAATCTTTCATTAATTAATGATTAAATATCAAGGAAACCGCATGGCCGACTTTGATGACTTATTATGCGCAAAAGGCATACGAAGAACTTCAAAAGCCGGGAATTGACACAAACACATCGAGAGCAATAAAATTTGCTTTGGACAAACGCGGCCCTTACAAGTAATTTGTTCTTTTTTTGGCACCGTATGCCCAAATTCTCTTTAACTTTTAAGAAAGCGACAGTAGACCATTTTCACTCAAAAACTATTTACAAATTGAACCCAAATTTTCAATTTTCCTGGTGTTTTTGTAGCTTTTCGGCTTCCGTCTTCCCCAATTTAATTCATATATGTTCAGCGTCTTTCACAATGTTGTTCTGTCACCAACGTGGACGGGGCCAAATTGGTATTACCCCGAGTGCGAATCATTCCTGTGTATTAACGTGCAGAATGAGTCCATGCCTTTTAATTTGTTAATTTCACGTTATGAGCACATGCAACAGGAAAGACCGTACCGTGCTTATCGATATGTCTATGGAAACGCAAATAAAATTCAGGAAATCATGAGGTATTGAGGGTAAAAACTATATGGCCAAAAAGCAAGTTGAAGGCAACTCAGAATTGAGTGAAAACCCTAAAAAATTTCGATTATCTCTTTTTGACCCTGGTCAAAAGTTAATTACATTAATCTGATCAAATAAATTTTTCAGAATTTGATGAATTGCTTGTTAGATTAAACGGAATTATTTTAGATTTTCCTTAAATTAAACTCTTGAGTTCAGTCAATTAATTTTCAACCGTACATAATTTTTTAAATAAAATTTCTAGTGGAAATTTCGGGGTGGGAGTCAAAGTAAACCTAGCTAATTTAATTCTTTCTAGGAATGAGTGTTATGAACAAGTTCTGTCGCTGCCCGATTGCCTGGAGAGCATCAAAAAGAAATTGCCGGCATTACGATCATATGCTACGTACCGCTCCATCTTGTTTCTTCACACTCGTGGACTGCGCAAAATTGACGCGACAATACCTACAGCGATCACCAGCTTCACCACATCGGGCAGCTCACAAACAACACAATTAGTCCAAACGTTCCACACTTCTAGTCCTTCTTTACTCCTTTATTAATATAATAAAAAAATTATCTCTGATTTTTATCCACGTTTTTCTGCTGCTTATTAATTTTATCTTTCTACCTATTATTTGGCAAATTCCGTCGACAGACAGATCTTTTTCGAAACTACAAAATTTAGTTATTAATTTGAAATAGCTTCTTTTGCCTTCTAAATAAAAATTGAAAAGATAATTTAAAAAGTATTTTCGGTATATTTGCTTGAAAATCATTCAGTGATTATAAGTCAGATATTATTTTATTTTATTTTTTGGGAATGAGACTATTTACTTTGACAGTATTTTTCGCGGCTCTTTTTTCTCAAAAAACTTTTTGGAAACCTGGGGGGGGCGGTGGGTAGAATGGGGGTCTGAGTGAAAAATTAGTGAAGAAAATTGGAGTTAAAGGAAAAAAAAAATTAATATAGTCTTTAAAAGTAGAACTGACAGTTATGCAAATGGCCTTTTGGCTAATTGATATATCCTTTATCGGTTTTTAAATGAAAATCCGTACAAATTTTTAGCCTATTAATCCCAAAAAAAGAAGCCATTTTTGTTGAAAATCTGTTAACAAATCACACTCAAATTTTCAAAATTTCCCCCCGGCGGTGCCAATCGGCACCGCCTGTCCCCCTTCTTCCCCAAAAAGTTTTTTGGAAAAAGCGCGCCGAAAAAAGTGCTGTGAAAAGCAAGTTTTTTTGAAAATTTTTTCCTTGGAAACCCGGTTGGTCCCGGTCCCCGGTCCTGCACAAAAACCAAGGTCGGTCCCGGCTTCTCAGGTCCCGGTTTTAGTCAAAATTCTCGGTCCCGTACCACTCTACATTGAACGGATCAATTGAACAAAATTTGAACAGTTACGGGTACCGAAGCGATGGCTCATTTGGCTGTAATGGCATCAATCGGCAGTGCAAAATGCCATTTGGCCAAGTGCCAATGTCAGTAAACGTAAGGGAGAGTTTCGGTGGTGGTGCCAAGTGACCATTTGTTTTTCCTTAGCATTTGCCAAAGGGCCAATGTCATTGGCGGACGGGTGCAATGGCATACAAATCGTCAGAATTTTCCACTTGCGACGTGATCGGATGTAGAGACCGGAAATTTAAATTTGCGGGTCCCGCTGCGGGATTGGAACTTAAAATTCTTTGCGGGAGGGGATCCCGCGGGATTAATCCCGCATTTTCCAAAAAAATGCGGGATTGCTGACTGGGATCCCACAAAATCCCGCGCCGGTCTCTAGTCGGATGTGGCCTTTTCTTGGACACTCAACTGATCTTTTGACAAAGAATTTCCAACAATGACTTGGCCAATTAAAATTTTTAAAAAAATTTTTAAAAATTAAAGTTTAATTTTAAAATTACTCATTGTTTTTCATTTGAACTCCCGTCAATTCTCGGTTTCCGTGCGTTTTCTTGTCGACAAAATCGAGGCGAACTTTGGGGGCCAATTTCAAATTCAGCTTGGCCACTCTTTGAAGAAAGAAAAAAAAATGGAAGAAAATGATAGTTTCTTTTAATTAATTAATTAATTTTTGTGTATTTTTATTCCTTTAAACCAGAAACATGTACAATTTAATTAAAAGAACATTTGCGGTTTAATTTCTTGTTTTAGGTAGTTGGGCTAAGAAAATGAGCAAAACCAGAACATGACCAGAAACACGACCAGAAATTACCATGACAAAACAAAGTAGTCAAAACCAGAAACATGTTCAGTTTGTTTCTGGGTTTAGGCCGTTGTTCCGATTAGACAAAAAATGCCATGAGCCAGAGGTTGGTAATTTGCCACCATTCACTCTGCTACATATATGTATTTGTAAGCATAAAGAAATTGGGCGAATCTATCAGCCTTAAAAATCAATTTAATATATAATAAATGGCATTATTATTTTTTAAACCTATTTTGTGATCGAATAAATGAGAATCACTAATATTCTAATATTCTCATCTAAATGAATTATTATTTTTCATTCTTTTTTTATTTCATGGGTCAAAAACCTTTAGTTTTCAAATATCAGCTAACGGTGTAAATTGTGTGAAAAGAAAAATCCACTACCGTAAACGTTGGTAAATCACCCAAAAGATATACCGGTAATTAAAATAATTATATTCGGTTGTTTATAAAAAATTGTATTTGTAGATTAATTCTATCCTACACAACCCATAATTAGGAATTTTTGAGGTTTTGCAAACTAAATTAGTAGGAAATTTTCTGTGCCACATATACACTATATTTTAATCACCTGTGAATTTTTAACATTTGATTTATTTTTATTCATTTTTATTACGGTATTATTTTGTATTTTTTATTTGATCATTTTTATTTGTTTGTTTTTGGCACCATATAAGAGCACTAATGTGCCTTTGGTTTGCTCGATAAATTAAATTAAAATTAAAAAAAAATTATAATAATTGTTAAAAATGAAATTATTATATTTAATGAATCTTATGTTTTTGAAAAAATGGAATTCACTAAATATTAAAATAATGTTCGTTTTAATTCAAAAATTAAATTTCTGTTTTCAAATAGACAAAATAATTTGTTGATTTTTGTGCCGATTTTCCAGGAAACATCCCATCATATCAACCCATTATCCTTGAATCATTCAACTCAGCAAACACTTCACAACAACCATCTCAAAGTGGCGATCAGCCATCGTTTGACCAGCAGCAGTCCATGATTTGAATTTGTTAAACATCTTGACAATTTTTTATGAATAAAAGTTAATTTTGCTCTTTATTTTTTAGTATATTTTGGTTTAGCGATTAGTGCTTCAATACTAACAGTATTTATTGTCATGAGTTCGACTCCGGCTAACGTTTTCCTCTAATTTTTTTTCTGATTAATACAGGGTTTCTTTATGTTCTTATTTCTAAGAAATGTTCTGATTTTGTGGTAATGCCTTATTTTCATCTAAAAGAGGAAAATTTCTGAAAAATTTGGCTAAGTTTTAACAAAATTCATATAAATTCTTAAAATTTTCCCCCGGCGTCGCCTATCTGCAACCGGTCCCCAAAAACTCATTTTTTTAAAAAAGAATTAACCCAAGATCGCAAATTTCGGTCCTTTTTGGACAAAATTTATTAACAAATTGCATTCAATTTACAAACAAACTTCAATTTCAAATTGTTGAAAAATCCTCGTTTTTTTAGTCTTCTTGGGAGAGGCGGAATTGTTGACTGGAGAATATTCGTTCAATTTCCAACTCACCAATCATAATCATGGTATATGTAGTGCTTGTCGTTGCGAGTGGATTGGGAAAAACCACTGCGTGGATGAATGGGAAACAATTTTAAATATGTTGGAGAAGCTTGAGTGGGTTGAAGTGCGACATCGTCTCGTCCAACATGGATGTGGGTGGACATTCCGTAAGTGCTATTCAAAAGTTCGTCTCCAAAATTTATTTATCTGTTTTTGATAATAATTTTTGATTTTAAAAATTATGTATCTCAATATTGATTTGGCTTAATTTTGTTGCCTTTTTGAATAATTTTCTTATTTTACATCCTAAATTTTAAACTTTTTGCCCATTTTTTCCTTTTTTACGCCTATTTATGTCACTACTCTTTTTTGTTCCATTGGCCAAGAGGAGACAGTGCAAAGAACGGAGAGGGCGGGATGAATGAAGACGGAGAAGCAAAATAGCAGTGAGGATATTCGAGGGTGAAAGTCATTGATGTCAACATTTCGCCTTCTACCACACCAGAATTGCTGATGAAGAATTTGGACTAGTACAGTGAATATCGGCAAACACCAACCAAACCAACAAAATGGGCGTACTCAAAAAAATATAACTTTGCTCAAAAACGGGTCGATGTCAGTTCGTACAATGGCGTTGCGTACAGTTTCAAATGGGAATGGCCATAACTTTTTTGTTCATCAGTTAGTTTCTTCAAAATTGGTATCATTCAGAAGCTCTACGTGTTTAGAAGCTATCATTAAGCGGAAGTTAAGCGATTAATCATCTCTCACCAAAAAGTTATGATTTATAAGACTTAAAAAATTTTTATTTTTTGATTGAACTTTAAAATAAAAATTTCTTTTTCTTTAAAAAATAATTAATTCATCAACAATTTCATCAGAATGTTCTCAGGTTTCGATCTATCATCGTTCAGCTAATTACCATAGTAATTACTGAGCTGCTTCAAGCAGTTCTTTAATGCGTTGTTTTAGTGCAATTTTGGCACCATCGCTCAATTGCTCAATAATTTCCAAATTTTGCAAAAAATATTGCGCAACAAAATCGGATTCTTGAAGCAAATTGTACAAAATAAATTCCTAAATTATTTATTATAATTTTAAAAATTAATTTATTACTCAAGCGCAGTTAATGGCATTTTTATATTTTTGTATATATTTTAACATTTCTATTTAAAATAAGAACATTCAAAAATTACTATAGATAATTTTTTGTACTTAAAAGTAGGGTTAAGCCCCGACCCCGAGCTCCCCGGTCCCCGACCCCGATCCCCGACATTTTTGGGCCTATTCCCCGCCCCGACCCCCGACATGTCGCCCCTCCCTAGGTCCCCGGCCGCCGACTTTTTGCTCCCCGACTCCCCAACACTAATTCGGGGAATTGGGGACTCCGAGCGTTGTAAAAATTTAAAAAGTTCAATCAACAACGAAGGAGGGAAAGGTTTGAAAGTTTATGAATTTTGAACAATTTTTTTAATAAAATTAATTAAAAATTCCGAAAATTGTTTCGGCGGCGCCTATCGGCACCGCCGGCCCCCCAAAATCCAATTTTTTTTTTTTTTTTGCAAAAAATTGTCCCAAAATTGCAAAATTAGGTATTTTTTAGGAAAAATCTGTTAACAAATTTTAAAATGTAAAAAAAAAAATTCCTCGCGGCTCCTAATAGCATCGTCGCCCATCCCCCTTCTCTGTTGCCCTAAGTTTTTTGAAAAAGAGCGCCGCAAAAAATTGTGGTCAAATACAATTTTTTTAAATCAGTTAGTATTAAATTTTATATTTTTAGTCTCCCATTATCATTTTTAACAATTTTGGGAGGAAATAAGCAAATCGTACATTTAAATACAATCGGCTCAAAAAAAATCAGATTTTTAAGAATTTTTTTTTGCGGCACATTTTTTCAAAGATTTTTTGGGAACAAGCGGGGCGGAAGGCCGGCGGTGCCGACAGGCGCCGCCGGAAAAAAAGGAAGATTTACGAGTATTTAAAAAGAAAAATTGGTTTTTTTGGGTTAAAATAAAATTTGGTCATTCCCCGGTCGGGGTCCCCGACCCCCGACTTGAGCTCCTCCCCGCCCCGACCCCCGACATGTCGCCCCCCGAGGTCCCCGGCCACCGACTTTTTGCCCCCCGAGGGCTCGGGGCTTAACCCTACTTAAAAGACAAAAACAAAATTTTAAAAATTTAAATTGTTGTCAAAAAATAAATTAATAAATTTGGAGATGAATTTTTGAGAAAATTTTTCATTTCTTTAGGTTTCAAAAGCCTAGGGACGGTTCTTAGGTGTGCATTTTTCTGAATTTTGAGGTCGAAACACGAAAAATAGCTTAACAACCACAAAAAATGTTTTCCTGCGTTCAGACCATAGGGAGCTCAGGAAAAAATAGGCAAAAACCTAAATATCGAATCCCTAAAGGCAAAAACCTAAATATCGAATCCCTAATAATTACATTAAAAAATAATAAAATTCCGTGATACCTTCAGTGCATCTAATCCATAAATGTCAGCAATTTGGTATTTTTTCATTGTTTGAATATTACAATTTGTACTGCCAAGAAATCGTGCACATTTGCTTACGATATCATGCAGATGGAATTGCTGCGCCAAACGCAAAACATTTTCCAAATTTTCGTCTTAAGAAATTAAATAAATAAATGGAAAGGTGCCAATAATTCAGTAATTCATAAATTTAATATTTAAATTTAAAAAAATAGTTTAATTGGCGCATAATGAATGATCGATATGAATGGTTACTCCTCATTTAGTGATCATTAGACATTGAGAGGAGAATTTTTTTGAAGGTTCGGGGTTTTTCTTTTCGGTTCAAAAATTTTTGAGAATTTTATGGTTATTGACAATAATAACTAAAATTGAAATTTAAAAAGTATCTGTTAATAAATTTCATATAAACGGCTAATAAAATGGGCAAAAACTAAAAGAATTTAGTTGATTAACACATTAATGAAGACTTTTTATGAGGTTACATACCTCCCATTTAGTTTTTTTAAGCTTGGGAATTTTTTTAATTCATGTTTTTTAGATTTACAATCTAAAATTTTTTAAGCATTTTATAGTTACTGAAAATAATAATCAAAATTTGAACTTTTTAAAAAATCTGCTAAGAAATTTCATACAAATTCAAAATTTTTGGTTCAAAAGAGACAAATAACGAAAAGAATTAATTAGTATTTTTGAAAATTTTGAGGGTTTTTAAGGCGGAATAATTTATAAAATTTTCAGTTTCGAGACCTCGATCCTAAAGATTTCGTCTTAAAATATTACCTTCCAACACACAATCACCATAGTGCAACAAGTCCATCAGTTGTTCAAAATGTTCCGCGGTTGATGGGGCATCAAGCGTGATATTCAATCCACCATTTGAGGACGTACTTTCAGCTGGCGGTTGAAAATTGGCCAAAAAATCGTTGAACGAGTTAGAATGGGCTGCCAAAAGCTGCAAATAAAAAGCATTTGCATCTCCTTTTTATTTATTTTTAAAATAATTTTTTAAACAAATATATTTATAAATATTTTGAAAATGCGCGGCAAAAATTAAGTTATGAGTCATAATTTATGACAAAGTGGAAAAAAAAAGTAAAATTGATAGAAAAGATATTTCATTTTGTTAAATTTGAATTTTTCGAAATTTTAAAATCCCCAGTCCAGCGCGAGGACCAATATTTAAAAATTGGATTAAAATTAATAATTATTTAAAATAATTATTCAAAATTTGTGTCATGCTCCAACATTTCTGTTTATGTTCACTTCAACGCCAATTTGATCATTGCTTGTTTTTACTAAAATTGCATCTGTTCTTGGCAGACTAAAATAATAAAATTGATATTAAAAATATGGATGAGTTTTAATTAGAATTGCAATGGCACCGGGAATTTTCGGCAATTTTTTAATTAATTTAATTTTTTTAAAATTGAATAAATATGATTACCTAGTCCCACAGGGTTGGTCCGGCTTTACATTGGCAACAATTTGAACAGTGTAATGTTTTAGATGACGACATACATCGACCAAATTCTAAAACACTTATTATTATTATTTCAAATTAAAATTTATTGAATAAAAATAAAAAATAAAATTTATTAATTAGCATATATAAATGAATGTTTTATTTGATTTAAATTAAACATTATCATATAAATCATTTTAAATTAATAATTTGATTTAATTCATTTCACTTATCTGAATTTTAATAAAATTCGTTATTCCCAGAGATGAATTTTGAGCAGTGAAATTTGTTGCGGGAAGCTTTTTTGACATAACATCAACCTGTCCAACAGTTATACGAAATTCCAGCATCGAAAAACAATTCCAATTAGCGTCTTAATTAATTGAATTATTGATGGAAAATTTTCAATTTCAAATTTCCTTATTACAAAATTAACATTGATTTTTAAAAAAATTTAACCATTTATTCCGGTGCCATCCGAAATTCTGTATTCCTAACAAATTTTTGGTGTATCGAGCCGATTACCATCAAGGGGCCTGACTTAAAAATGGGAACAGGTCCAGTGAACCACAGATCCAATTTAAAATCATTTAAAAAATAATAAAGATTGGCAAAGTGGGTGATTGGAACCTTTTTTTAAATTTGTACAGCAATTGTCGGGCCTTAGACAAGACCGCAATCTTCGGGCCATAAATTTCTTGACAGCAAATGTCTTGGCCACAAGTGACTGGGTACGTCCTAAAAGCCAATTTTTGGGTCGAAATCGCGCCTCCCCTCAAAGGGCGACAATTCAAAAAATTTTAGACTTTTAAAACAAAAAAAATTCTTAAAAATTAGGAACATAAAAATGTAAAGAATTTATGGACTACAAATAAAACTGTTGTTTTACATAATAGATAGATGACAGTTATACCTTTACTAATAAGCAACCACATATTACTTTCCTATGACCATAAAGCCAAAAATTAAATTTTTCTTGTAAAATTATGGATTAGCAAAATTTTTAAAATTTTTATCCTATCTTTTTCGACATTACTTATTTTATATAAATCATAAAAAAATTTAATAATTTACTTACCAATTTTGCAGTTATTGTTGCAATACAAATTCAATCCCAAATATTTTGTGCCGTCCTCAGCAGCTGATTCAGTGAGTTCGGCACCCAATTGCCAGGACATGCCGCGAATGTTCACGGAGTTTCCACGACGAAGTGACCCGACTGGTTCGTTGGCATATTCCAAGAAATTGTTCAGCTCAAGCTGCAGAGTGCCAAAAAGTGGGCACGGAGTGCCTCAAATAGGGAAAATCAACGATTTTTTTTAAATTTTAATTATATTTAGAATTATCAAACAAAATCGGTTAAAATTTAAATTAAAAAAGCAATGGCTGTTTTTGAAGGAGTTTTTTATCTTTTCAAAAATTACTTGGCATTGAAGCGATAAGGCAGATGTTGATAAATGTTAAAATGAAAGCTTTCATCATTTTCAAAAATATTTTTATGAATGTCTAAGCCATTAAATGATTTTATTTGAATATATTAAAATAATAACTGATGGGTCTCTCTAATGAAATATTTTCATGTTATTAAATTATTTAAAAAATAAATAAAATTTTTCATCAACTCATTATTTATATGCGTATGCATGTATTTAAAGAAAATATTTTCTATGTAGGGAAATTAATTAATTATTTTCTTTATTAATTTAACGATTATTTCTTTCCGGTTGTGACGCAATAGGAAAATCCATTCAAAGTAATTATACGTAAACATGTAGACATAATAAGGAAGTGGATATAATCGAGCTAGAGAAATTAAACAAAATCCAAGGAATAATCTCTATGGCGTTAAATATTTATATATTTTGTAAATATGTAGACATAATATGGAAAAAATATTAAAACCCAACAAGTATTACGTATATATGTGGGCATAATACGGAAATGAATATAGTCGATCTAGAGCAATCAATATACACAACAGTCCCATGACGTTTAATATTTTTTAAATATGTAACCATAATAATGAATAGTCCCTATGGCGTTAAACATTATGTAAATATGTAGACATAATAAGGAAATGATATTAAATCCATTCATTTAATACAAATATTATGTAATTCACTAGAAATAATAAGAAAAATAGAGATCGCAATAAAATGCATATTTATGAGCAATTTGAATTTGCTTTTTACGATCAGATAAATTTGAGTCAGGCGGTGCCGACAAAACGCCATCGGGAATAATTAGGGAATTTGAGTCAATTTGTTACCAAATTGATCAACCAAAACAGGCAATTTTACATCCATTAATATGTAGAGATTCGAAATTATAACAGTAAAATAATAGGTTTATAAAATATGCATAATTTTTAATATATGCATCAAAATGCACTTAGGTATGCTGATTAATATATAAAAAATTATTGGGCTCAACATTTCGTTTTTTATTATATAATTTTTGTGACCAATATCAAAGAAATTAGCACAAAATAAGTACATCTCATTTCTTTTTTTATACAAATTTTTCTTACGGTTCAAAAAAATTTTTTTTCCGTTACTTAATAAAATACAAAACGAAATTAAAATGGAACATCACTATTTATAAATTACACTCTCAAAAAATGGTGCTAGGTCGAACCTAAAAAGTATCAATGATAATAATATTTAAATTTAATAATCATTTTGAATTTATTTGCTAAATAATTAATCATAACTTAGCTTAAACTTAGTCAAATTTTATAATTGGTTGTTTCTTAAAAAAAGTTACTAAGGAATTAAATTGGTCATATTTTTAAGGTCATACAAAAATGTAAGGTCGCTTAATTCATGTAAATAGTGTTCAAACTGCAATTTAGTAATACAACCTTAATACGATTAGATAGCCCAAAGATTTCTATAAAATTTTGTTAAATTTAAATTTTTTTAATAGTTAGGGACGACATTATTGAATCTAAATTTTAAAATTTTTAGTTATAACTTTTTGTAAAAATTTTTGCTAGATTTTTAATTACAAGAGATTCAAGAGAATACATAGAGCTATCGCCCAAGTTTCATTAATTTGACTAAGTTTAAACTAAGTTATTAATAATTAAATTTAATTCAGGCAAGTTTCTTTTTCCATTCTTTAAGAGTTGCCCATCCAATTCCCAAGTTCTTAGCAATTATCGAGTCGCTAATTTTTGGATTTTTAGCTTTAATTTCAAAATATTCTTTAGTCTTTCTTAGTTTTTCCTCATTAGAATACTGCATAAGTAAAACAAACAAACAAAAATTTTTAGTGTTATGTTATAAAATCGTTTACTTTTTAGATATTTTAGCGAAAATTCTTTTTTCCATTTTATAAGTGTCTTTTCAGAAATGCCCAATTCCTTCACAAATTCTTTCTGTTTGCCTTGGCTAAATAATTCTTTAAGTTCATCAATTCTTTCAATAAATTCTTTCTTTTTCTGCTCATAAAAACTCTTTTTCATTCTGTTGCTTTTAATTTTATTTAAATTCAATTCTTTTTTCCATTTGTATATTTTGTTGCGATTTGCTCCTAATAATTTGCCAATTTTCTGCTCAATTTTGTAGTTGTTTTTCCATTTATATTTTTCTTTTTCTCTCAACTTTTCTTTAATTGCTCCAAATTTTTGAATTACTTTTTGTTGATCATTTGGACCATTTCCCATTTCAGCACCCATTTGACCAACTGCTGTTGAGTTTTCATTTTGCTCATTTTGCTCTATTTTTATCACAATTTCTTCTCTTTCATATTTGTGCCATTCTTCGCCAAATATTTCATCAAAATTTGGTCGGATTTTGCCGGATTCAATTTTATAAATAAAGAAAATTATTGAAAAAATTATTTCCCAGAAAAGCATTTTTATTATTGGGATATAATTTTAAAATGAAAAATATGTTTACATTGATAATTTCTTTTCAATAATTGCTCAATAAAATTGAGTTTTTTTTTTGGTTTAAATAATTATTCTTTTTATTATTTATTTATTCATAATATCACACATTGATTCTTTAGCTTATTTTTATTTGAAAGGCAAATAAATTTTGGCATAAATGAAATGCTGATTTTATACATTAATGCCGATATCGAAAATAATTTCTTTATAAATACATATACGAAATTTTCTCAAAACCCCAAAATTAAATAATTAGCTTAATATCAGATTACTATATGGTCCTTAATGATTAATGAACTTGTAAATTTTTGTAAAAAAAATAAAAAAAAAAAAAAAAAATTCTACAATCTCATGTCAAAAATGGCGGATTAGGAATCTGTATAATCGGCTCCATTTGCCGAAAAATAAAATATCATAAATAATGATGAGTCAAATATGGAAACTTGGGATTTAAAAGAATGTTTTTTTCTTCGTTTTTTTTTGTTCCAAGCTTTACAGAAATATGCATTTAAGCATTTTCAAATTGAAAAACAAAAAATTATCTGTCAAAAATAGCAATTACACAAATACAGTACAATTAGATGTTGTTTATTGTGTGAATTGAATTAAGCTAATAAAATGGTCACAGTAATCCTTCAGGCTATTCAGTGATACTGTAGGTCAGCCCAACGGAATAATTGCCCTTCTGTACAGCACTGGCAATGATGATCATCTCATGGCCTTTCACTTCGGTGAACATCGATTCGGTTGGCAGCCCACAACAAAATCGTGGGCCTAAACAATTTAAATTAAAATAAAAAAAACAAATTTCAATTTTATTAATAAAATGCTAATCAGATAGAAATTTTTAAATTGGATGTGCTAAAATAATATTTTTTATTCACTTTTTTATATTAACAAAATTTTATGTAATTTTGCTCTACTCAGAAAAAGCAAAAAAATTGATCATACTGTGAATATTTTAATTTGGGATGCTTATTTATGAATTTCTGATGAAAAAAACCGAGCCGATTATTTTCAGACAGTTTTTCAACTTTTTCGCGTTTCCCTGTTTTTAAAAAATTTGGATTTTTGGTCAACGACCATTTAGGACAGAAATTTCCAATTGACGACGATGAAAATTGCTAAATTTGTTGGAATGGCTGGAAAATTTAAATTTCTAAATTTGTTGCCAAATTTTACCCGAATTGGCCAAATTGCCATGCTTAATCTCGACAAAGTTGTAGCACGACTGCTCACATGTGAACCCGTCCAGACGGAACAGTTTGACCTCAATGTAATGGGAGGCCGGTGCACGCAGGCGCCAATAGCACGTGAAATTGGTGGCATTATACCACCGAAATTCAGTAAATGTCGGATTTTGTGGGGTCAACAAAATGTTCGATTCGCCGGGACATACTCCTAAAAATTTAATAAAAAACCAATTTAAATAAATATGTATTGGAATAAATAAAATTATTTAATTTTTTTGCTTTAAATACAGATTTTAGCCCAAAAATTAGCCAATTTTTGTTTAATGATTTTTGTTCATTTATTGGACAGGGATATAGAATAAATTTTATCTGAAAATTTTTTTTTTGAATTAAATCGTTAAAAATTAAATATTCCATTTGTTAATTTTAATTATTAACAATGTTTGTCAAATGGAATAAACACTCTCAGTTTCCTTTACTCTAATTGCTGTTAATTAATTGTCTAATTAATTAATTACCCGCTTCTCCATTGACATGGCCAATCTCAACACTGTCACAGTACGGTGCCGAATAGCCATCCGGACACAAGCATTCTGTACATTTGTTCGGGTTTGCATAGCCGTTATTTCGACAATCCGGCGAATGCCATGGATAGTTGTCACAAACGTCTAAAAATAAAATTAATAAATAAATAATTTAAAGGTTTATTTTTATGTAGGGAAATATCATGTGAAATTTCATATGAAATTGGGTCAATTAAAACAAAAAAATATTTAAATAATTTGACTTAGTAATATGCATAAAATTTTCGCTATAAAAGTTTGGTAATTTTTAAAATTTTCTCTCGAAGTGATAACAACACCAAAAATAAGATCGACTAAAAAATATTTTAAATTTTACAAAAATATATTTCCCTAAATAATTTTTGATCAATTAAGAATTTTCAATCAAAAATGGTCAAAATCGCAACTGAAAAAACAAAATGTATTATTATTATTTTGTATTTTGTGCACAAAACTATTGATATGCAAATTAATATATTTTCCCATTTTTATGTCCATTTTTTGGATTTAGAACTTAAAATTAGACGCCTTATTGACAAATATTAATTAATTAAATTACGTTCGCAATAGCGGTGATTAATCGCTTTGGCGTCCAAAAATGAAAGGCCCAGGCGCCAACCCATTGTTTGCTGATAGTTTTTGTCAATCGTTTCGATTGTTTCAAGCCTAAAAAAATGAAATTAAATAATTTAAATAAAAAAATTATTTTTTTATAATTTACTTGTCATTTTTGGCGAATGCTTTTGAATTGTAATGCATCACAGAACCGAAGTCGTATGGATTTCCAGTTGGTGAGCCGGGAATAATTGCAAATGCATCAGCAATGTTCTAATTTGGGATTATTTAAATTTGTTAAATATGTAATGAGTTGCCAAATTTTCTTTTCAAAATAAGGGCCCTTTTAGCAAAAAAAAAAAATTCGGTATACACAAGAAAAGAATTTTTTTTTGACCATCGGAACCATTTGTTTTTTCGCCAAAATTTGGAAGAAATTTTTTTTTTTTTAATTTGAGCGGAATTTGTTTAAAGGTTTTCTAAAAATGAAATTTTATGGGTTTGTATCAAATGCTGAGAAAATTGGAGAGGATTTCTATTGTTTTTTTCATATAAAAAATCATTTTTAAATTTAAAAAACGACTTTTACATTTTTTGCAATTTTAAACACTGACTTGAATCATATTTTCCTGATGAATTTTGATGAACGCATCTCGGTCAAGACGACTCTGTTCATGATTTGAGCCGAGCGCATGCAAAGTCTCATGGACACCGTTCACCTGAAAACATTGGATACGGTATATGCTTGCTATTAGTGTGAAAAAAAGTTCCTCAAACCCGGAATTTCGATATATTTTCAGGGATTTCGATCGCAAAATTAATGGGTAGAGCGATCCCATACTTGCTTACAACCATTTGGATCTAAAGCTATAGACGGCCAATTGGTATTTTTTACGGTGGCTGGTTACTGTATCATATGGTGCTTGCTTTGGTTACTGTATCATATGATGCTGTTTTCTTTTGGATCGTTGCACTATGGTTGTTTAAATTGAATAATTAAAGTTATTTTTAATTTACCGTCCAACATCCAGGCCCAAGGGAGATCCATTGTTTTCCACCCGTACGGCCAACCTAAAAATGGATTTAAATTTTAAGAGGCATAAAAAAGGCACCCATATTTTTAATAATTTTTTCAATAATAAAAAAAAAATTATTAAATTTTTTATTTATTTTTCTTTTATTTTTTGTTTTTTTTTTTACTTGTGAATTACAGCCATAGCCCCAATAATAGTGCAAATGGTCCCCTTCACTGCTGTTTCTGAACCGTACACATGTGTACTTTTCGATGTTCTTGTGAGCGTTCAAAATGTTGTTCATCCATTTCACTAAATTTTAATTTTCTGTTTAATTACCCAATTTAATGTAAATGGACGAGAAAAATAACTGAAAACTGACATTATTATGAATGAATTAATAATTTAATTAAAATATTGAAATAAATGTGCAAAAAAATTAATCCAAATTTATTTAATTTATAAGAATGCAAAAAAAAAGGATAAAATAAATAATTGTTTTTAATTTTTATAAATAAATTGAAAATCCGATTTTTAAAAAATAGAAAATTAGGGAAACTTGGAATACCTAAATTATTGGAAAATTAAGAGTTCGTGTCATTTGCTATTTATATGCCTATTAGCTCAAAATTCCTTCAAAACTATGGATTTTATTAAATAACAAGAAATATTTTTATTTCATTTTTAAATAGTTTTTTATGCCTTTTACCCGACGCAGGAATGACAATTTTGTGCCAGTCCAGCGTGTAGTTGATCACTGGCCCAACTAAATTTCCATATTCATTGCGCGCCTTTGTGTCCACGGGCCACCGTAATGTGTCGTTGGTTATCCAATTCGTATATTGTACTGTACTTTCAAAATTTACTCAATTTACTATTAAAAAATAAATTAATTTATAAATTTTTCAAAAATAAAATTATAATTAATTTAAAAATAAATTTTTATTTTCTTAATTGAACTGACCCGTTTTCGCATCGGCAAATGCTTGCGCACCTTTAACAGCTTGCTTAATTCGTGCCGCTTCGTTTGGCCTCAGCACAATGTCGCCATCGAAGAGCTTCGTGGCCACTCCTGCGCGATTGTTTATCGTGAATTCGTCCTCATATTTGTGCCGTACATCATCATCAAACTCGGGTGCCTAATTAATTAATTAATTAATTAATTATTCATTAATTTCGAATTAATTACTATTGGAATGCCATCATAATAAATGGGCATTGGTTGTGCATTGTTGTCAACAGCTTCGTTTGTCAGAAAATTTTCTTGCCTTAGCTTATACTCAAAAATGTCTTTTGAATCCAGTAAACAGCGACCATCAATTAGTGAATTTGTGAGAAAAATTAAAAAAACAACGATTTTCATTTTTACCTAAAAATTTTTGATTAAAAATTTAATAAAATAAATTTGCTAAGAATGTAAAAAAGTGAATTTTTAAAAATATTATTTTCATTCAGCCAAATTTCAAATATAAATTATTAAGAAAAATAATCATAATTTTTTTAAAATTCTTATTTCTTTTAAAAATTATTTTCATTCTGCCAAATAATATAAATGATTAATAAAATAAAATTTTATTATGACAAAATAATCAAAACAACTGCTGATATAGTTAATATTAACAACAAATTAATGACCATTTAAATAGGCACGGGTTTTGGGCCGCCAAAACTCTTCAAAAATCGTTTAATTTCCGATCAAAAAAATGACCTTGGATGAAAATGAAGCGAAAATTTACGGTTAAACGGATACACAAAATAAATTTTGAATTGGCGCCACACACCGCCAACACAGAGAGCGCGGGTAACCTTGGCGCACTTTCGTACCATTTCCACTCGCCTTCCATCATTTTTATTGCGCAGAAATGTTTTGACCAAACAAAATTAATTACATAATTTAATTATAGGTGCCAGCAGCAGCATAAAGCAAGCCACGAATTGGTGAAAAATTTGGCGAGTTATTTAATTTGTTGCAAAAAAAAATAATGAAAAAAAAATAATGAGAAAATTGCTCTTAAAAAATTGGGAACAGACAGACCTTGAAAACGATGAATGCTAAGAATTTATTCTTGTCGTCTAGCAAATGAACTTTCAACATTTTTTTGTTCAGAAAGTTTTATTTAGATGTTTTCTTGGTAAATATTGATCATATGATCCAGAGCCAAAAATGGTCGAAATATATACCAATCGATAGCTCTGGGTCTGTAATGGAAGAATCCGAAAGAATTTTTCTTCGGCAACCAATCCCTGAAGAGTTACAGACCCGGGACTGAAATTCCGCACGGTCTGCTAATCATGAATCCGAAAGAATTTTTGAATAAAAAAGAAATTGACAAAAGTTATGGGTCATCAAAACCGCTAAAAATGACTGTGTAAAAAAAAAACCAATTTAGTGAGCCAAAAAACGCTTAATACCACTTGTAGCTTTCGAACTTCGCAAAAGGGAGCATGCGAAGACGGAGCAAGTAGTGGGGCGAGACGGAGGGCGGAGGAAGACGTCTGACGAGCGCCACAGGCGGTTGACTGCGGGGGCCCGAAGGGTCCCCGCCAATCAGTCAACCGCCTGCGGATCACGCGCGGACTTCTTCCGTAGCCCGTAGTCTCGCCCCACCTACTGGCCGCCGTAGTCGAGTGTGCGGCGGTTTTTTAGCGCAATAAGCAAAATTCATCTTTTATATTTGAAGAATTTTTTTTTTTTTTTGGCTGAACCGATTTTGAGGGGAGTCTAACTTTTGTCAATTTCATTTTTATCCAAAAATTCTTTCGGATTCATGATTAGCAGACCGTGCGGAATTGATTCATATTCATTTTGTCGCAATTCCATGCATTTTAAGCCAGTGGACGGTTCAGTCCCAAAGCCATTTGGCCATTTCAGTCCCGGGTCTGTAACTCTTCAGGGATTGGTTGCCGCAGAAAAATTCTTTCGGATTCTTCCATTACAGACCCAGAGCTATCGATTGGTATATATTTCGACCATTTTTGGCTCTGGATCATATGATCAATATTTTCCGTTTTCTTTTTTAGCTTAAAATTTTTGTAAACTTTTTAAATGGTTTTTTAGAGTTTTGGCTTAATTATCCTTTTTAAGAAAAAGAGAAATCCAGCAAATCTAATTATATAAAATTTTTATTTCACAATTTTATATAAAATATAAAACACAAAATAAAAAAAATTAATATTCTATTCACTAAATATTAAATAAATCCTACTCAATTATTAATTCATCTTATAAGAAATCTAGTCGATAATAAAAGATTTAAGTTAATAAATTCTGCAATAAATTTATATTCCCATTTAAATATTTCGAAATTGGTAAAAATGGATTTATGTCATTTAATTTTTATTATATATATTTTTATTTTGGTAATTGAATCCGGCAAAATTCAACCAAATTTTGATGAAATATTTGGCGACGGATGGAACAAAAAGGAAAGCGAAGAACGTTTGATAAAATTGAACAAAATGACCAAACTGAGCAAAATGATAACTCAACAGCAGTTGATCAAATGGGTGCTGAAATGGGAAATGATCCAATTAATCAACAAAAAAGAGAAATTATCAAAAAGTTTGATGCAATTAAAGAAAAGTTGAGAGAAAAAGAAAAATTCAAAAGCAAAGATAGATCAGAAATTGAGTGGAAAATTTCAAAATTATTAGGCACAAATCGCCAAAAAATATACAAATGGAAAAAAGAAATGAATTTAAATCAAATGCATTTTTATAATATGAAAAAACGTAAATTTATTGAACGATTTGATGAATTTAAAGAATTATATGGCCAACGTAAACAGAAAGAATTTGCGGAAGAATTGGGCATTTCTGAAACAACATTTTTAAAATGGAAAAAAGAATTGGTGCCAAATTACCACAAAAGTGAGAGATTATTTATTTTTTCATTTATTTTTATTTTATTTTTTCAGCGCAAATTAAATATTCCATTGATGAAAAATTAAAAAAGCTGAAACAATATTTTGAAATTAAAGAAAGCAATCCAAAAATGAGTGGCAAAAGAATTGCTAAGAAATTAGGAATTAAATATGAAACAATGAGAAAGTGGAAAAAGAATTTTTCTCCAATTTTGGAAATGTGATTTTTCGATATTGTTGTTTTTGTCTGTTGTCTAATTTTATGCACGATTTTTATTTAGATATTTTTTTTAGCTTAAAATTTTATAAACAAACTTTTAACAGCTTTTTTAGACTTTTCGCTTAATTAACCTTTTAATGAAAAGAGAAAATCAAGTAAATTTTCCTACTAATAATTTATAAATTTTGAAGTTAATAAATTCTGTAATACAAATTTACTTTCCCGCATATATTTCCAAATTAGTAAAAATGAAATTTATGGTCTTTAATTTTTATTATATATATTTTTTATTTTTGAATTCAATCCGGAAAAATTCAACCAAATTTTGATGAAATATTAATTAATACAAAAATGGAAGAATGACACCAAAATGGTGAGAAAAATTGCAAAATTATTCGGCTCAAATATAAAATTAATACAAAAATGAGCTAAATTTAAATAAAAAGAAAATTAAAAAGCAATTTTATGAACAGAAAAAGGCACAAATTCATTGAACAATTTGATGAATTTAAACAATTATTTTTTTCTTGATAAAAATTTTGGTTTAAAAATCATTTAAGTCAATACTGGTTTAGCTTAATTTTGTTTTTTGCATAGAATTAGTAATTTTATACCCATAAATTTGAGGTTTTTAGAGCCTATTTTTCAGTTTTATTGCCTATTTTGGGGTTTATGAGCCTAAAGCCTACTTATTTTGACAGTTTTTAGATATAAGCCCTAGTGATGAATGAATAATCTTTCTCATGTATATTCCATAAATTTTCTCACTAAGTGCCGTATTGATATCAATCAATACAGTAACTACCTTATTCATGGTATACTGTCAATGCATATAATCCGGATTAATTATATTTATATAAACATGCTTTTTACCCATGTTTTCTGCGGGTAGCCTTGTATTTTGAATTAAAAGAAGGAAATCCAAATATGAGCGACGAAATAATTGTCAAGAAATTGAGGAATTGGATTTACAACACTGATCAGATGGAAAAAGGAATTTTTATCCATTTGATCAGTGATTATTTTCTCTCTTTCTCATTGAAGAATATTTCTTTTTGAAAATGTGTGGCCCCATTTTGGCCTTATTAGTAGCAAAACCTTAAAATATTCTTCCCTGAGAGGAAGATTAATGGATCAGTTGAGGCAACAATTGATCCTATATGGTCGAACAAAGTGGGAATCTTGAGAAGGCAGGGTCGGTAGTTCAGCTGGTAGAACTCTGGTCCGGAAAGCCAGAGACGCCGGTTCAAAGCCGGCCCACCCCATAGTTTTTCCCTCAAAGGCTTACCCGCTCGTTCATATATTCGGAATGCTCTGATCAGTTCGGTGTAATTAATTGGTTTTTAAAAGAATTAGATAAAATAAAGCGATAACAATTGAAATTTGTAGCCTTTAATTGGCTGCCGGAAAATGCGTCAGTGGAAAATGCGTAAGTGAAAATTTTAATGTCATAAAAAAGTTCTTAAGGCTTTTCGGGGTCACTGATCCCGGATCCTTTATCCATTTCGGCCAATTACGAACCCCGGACTCGAATTCTAACAAAAACTCGAAACCCTAAATTTTCGAATCTATCATTTTTGGTTCAAAAACAGAATAAATGGTCTCTTATTGAAGGATTTATGGCTTTCAGTTACTTTCCTTGCATTTACGCCGATTCTGAAACAAAAAACTAATTTCGATGAATTTGGGATTTCGACTTTTTGTTCGAAGTCGGGTCCGGGGTTCGGAAATAGAACAATGTTCTTACAGAATTCTACTTTTATATGCATACTTAATGCTATAGAACTTTATTTAAAAATATTTGTATCACTGACCCATTTTCTGGTCACGCTTTAATTAAGTAAATATTAAGTTCAGTTCAAATGTAAAGCCAAATTTATTAGCTGGAAAAAAAAAGTTACCGAAACAAATATAAAGTACGGCAAATTGAATAAATTAAATTCGTCTATTATTAAATGCTAATGATTAATGATAATAAAAAGGGATAAGCCACCAACGTGAAGCTTTTGTAGTGATCAGTTGACTTTGACCATTTGCTATTAATTTAGATTATTTATGTTTGGCATTTTATTTATGATTTGTTTTGTTTATTTTGTTTTGTGTAATTTAGTTAGTTCGTTGTTTTATGTAATTTGAAGAATAATTTGGATATGTTCTGTGCTGTGCCGTTTTGAGTTTTAATATTAACTGACGGAGTTGGATAATTTGTGAACAATAATCATTGGTCAAAGTCCTAATCAATTATCCCCATTCTTCCGACCTAATTAAAAAGACTGTCCCCAGTTTATCCCTGCCTAATTAATTAAAAGCAATTAAAGCAGCGGAGGAAAGTTATTATTCTTTCCCTTCCAATCGAGAATTTTGGGCCGTCAATTACAAATCGAGATTTTTCTGTAGCTTTTTCCGTGTTTGTCCTCCAAAAATGAATTGCAACGAAAGCGACAGAAATTTTCCATGGAAATTCTTTTTATGTTTAGCCTGGGCTTTCTAATAAATTATCAGAAATATTTCCTTTAATAAATAATCTTTTAAATTAAAAATTTATAATATTCTACTCAATAAATAATTAATATTAGAAATTCTAATCAATTAATTCAGTCGAAGAAATAAATTCTGAAAAACAAATTTTTTTTCCCATACAATATTTCCTAATTTGAAATGAATTTGTGCTATTTAATATTTATTATATTATTTATTTATAAAATTGAACCCAACAAAATTCGACCAAATTTTGATGAAATATTCGGTAACGGATGGGACAAAAAAGAAAGAGAAGAAAAAGTGATAAAAATTGAACAAATTGATCAAAATGAATTTGTAGCGATTGATCAAATGGGTGGAGAAAATGGAATGGACCCAATTGATCAACAAAAAAGAGAAATGATTAGAAAATTTGATGCAATTAAAGAAAAATTAAAAGCAAAAGGAAACTATCATTGGAAAAATGACACCAAAATTGAGAGGAAAATTGCAAAATTATTAGGCGCAAATATAAAATTAATACAGAAATGGAAAAATGAATTAAATTTAAATAAAAATAAAATTAAAAAGCGAATTTATGAGCAGAAAAAGTGCAAATTCATTGAACAATTTGATGAATTTAAAGAATTATATGGCCAAGGCAAACAGAAAGAATTTATTAAGGATTTGGGCATTTCTGAAAGGACATTTATAAAATGGAAAAAAAAATTGCTGCCAAAATACCATAAGATTCACAGTAAGAAATTTCGTTTTAATTCTTTTAATTACTATTATTATTATTAAGTGAGAAAGAAATATCTCAATGATGACAAATTAGAAAAGATGAAACAATATTTTGAAATAAAAGAAGCAAACCCAAAAATGAGTGACAAAATAATTGCCACGAAATTGGGGATTGGAAATTCAACTATGAAAAGATGGAAAAAGGAATTTTCCCCAGTTTCGGAAATGTGATTTTTCGATATTGTTGTTTTGGCATATATTGTTATTTGGGGCTATAATATGCATGATTTTTCACATAGTTTTTTCTGAAATAGGCCATAAAGAAAAGAGCTCAAATATTTTGGGGGTTTTTGATAAGACAAAAAATGTTTAATCATTAATTTTACTAAGAAAATTTTTAGGACAGCCAAATTCAAATTCAAAGTACAGACCAAGTTAATTGACATTTTCAGACCGACCTAAACGGATTTTAGCGGATTAACTTTTATTAAAAAAAATAAATAATTTTTTCAACATATCATTTTTGCAATAAAACATTTAGTGAATTTCGCAACAACCCAGATACAGTATACGTTAATTACAAATATGTAAGGTTTGACACTTAAATGTGGAGGTTTTTCTTTTCAACTATTCCTTTTCTTTTTCTATCTTTATCTAGGGGATCGTTTATTTTTATTTATTTTAACACCCAATTTTATTCTTTTTTTATCACTTCCCTTTTTTAATTTTATTTGCATTTTCAAATGAAATGTTCTCCATTCGTCCTTCCTCTTTTCTTCGTTCTTTCTTCCTCTTCTCTTTCCTCTTTTCTTACTTCTTTTCTTCCTTGTTTTTTCCTTTTTCTCCCTTATTTATTCCTTCTTTCTTCATCTTCTCTTCCTTAATTTTCTTTCAAGTTTCTTCCTCATCTCTTCCTCTTCTCTTCCTTCTTCTCTCCCTTCTTTTCCTCCCTTTTTGTCGCCCCTTCTCTTCCTTCTTTTCTTCCACATTATTAAATTAGCACTGACCACCCGTCGCTGGTGGTGCGAAAATGAAAATAGTTATTATGGGGAGGGCAAATGGAGGGGGAGAGGTGGGCACATGCGCAAATAAACACGAAAAAGCGACAGATTGGTTGGGGAGGGGGTAATAAAAAGCCAAAAGAGAGGGGGGGGGAGGGGGCAAAAACAGTGCTAATGGAAGTAATTAGTTTTTGGCAATTCAATTTGCAAATGTCGGTCTGAAAATGTCGCACTACGAGACAGACAAGGCTATTTCAAAGTACATTCGATAAGGTGGAATTCATAATACATTTCAAAATTTATACAGTGTGACACAAAATGATACCTTCACCCCCCGAATTTGATTATTTTAGAATTTTTAATTGACGAAATTGTTTGAAATTGGGCAAAGCAATGAAAAATGCGCAAATAATAAGATTTAATTGATAAAAGAAAAATTTTTCTTTTTGGTCATTAATATTCACCAATTTTTTATAAAATAAGTGACACAAAATGATATGTTCACTTTCAATAAAAAATTCATAATGTCGGAAAAAGTCGTTCCAAAAATCTGAAATAATTCATGTAAGCTTAAATTTTGAAGCCTATCAAAAAAGTCAATTACACCAAGTTCATCAGATCACTTCTTCAGGGTGAACTGAAAACTCGAAAATGGCTTGAAATCGGGAAAATTTTCGTAAAAAAATTCCTAGGGGGTTGGAACAATTGCATTTTTCGTGACTTTTTGGCGATTTTTTACAGACATTAAAAAACTGAGGAAATAGTTCACTTTCACAATAATTGTTAAATCTTATATAGTGCCAAAAAAAATTTAAATTATAATTACCTAATATAAATTTTAATAACATTAAATTCATTTTTTTTTTTAATAAAGCAAATCCCATAAAAAAATTTATATAAAAGAAACAAGGAAATAATTTGACCAATGCAAATAAAACACAAATAATATGAAAAATTAACAACTTGCAATTAGCAAAATAATCCAAACAACTTGAAAAAAGGAAAATCGTTTTTTTTTTTTGGTTGACTTTTTTATGTTTTCTAAAAAATTTATCGAAAATAAATAAATTTTCTAAATTCTTAGCTCACAAAAACCGTTTCAATTTAAATTTTTAGATAATTTTCTGTTTTTGTTATTATTCCTTTTTTTTGCGATATCAATCATGCTAAAATTAGAATTTGTTCAAGTTCCAAAATTAATGTCAAGAGCTTTTTTTTGAAAAATTTAATTATCAATAAAAAAAATGTTTGCTGCTGATATTATCGGTATGTTTTGAATTTTTAGGAATTTAAAATAGTTTTTTTTTTGGGTTAAATGATCGTTGGTCAAATTTTGAATTCTGTTTTGATCAATTTCAAAATAATAAAAAATAAATGGTATCCCATCCCAATCCCATAACAGTTTTCTTCTAATCACATCTTTGCCATCATCAATTCGTCCTCAACTTCATATGCTGTATGATGGTTTTAAATCAGCAAATTTTCTCAGCATTTTTTCGACACTTTCTTTGGAATGTTCCAACAGCTTCACCACTTTGTTTTCCTTCGGCATTGACTTCTTAAGTTCTTCAAGCTGTTCAATTATTTTGGACAATTCAGTGAACAAATGATGGTACATGGCCAAATTGTGCAATTCGATGCCAGACCAATTTTTGAAGGTTTCCGGCGTTAAATCAGCGGGTGAAAATTTGGTGATTATCTCCTAAAATTTTCATTAGGTAAAAGTTTTTTAAAATGGAAATAAATCAGTAAATTAAATTTGTTGCCTTATCTATGAATTAATAGATCTATTGTTTAAAGTATACATTTAAATAGTATACCAATGCTCGTGCAAAATATTATTTCGATTATATTTTGTTGAAATATTCAAAAAATACAAATATAGAAAAAAATAAAATTGAAAAACCAAAAATTTAAGCATAACCTATCTCGACTATTAGAATAAAAAAAAACAAAAAAATATGTTACCTAATTTAATATTTGGCTATATTAAAATATTTATTAAATGTAAACAAAAAATCATAAAATGATATTTTTCATTCGTTAAAAATTATTTGAAATATAAAATTCATTAATTCAGATATTATCCGGGATTATTCAGATTTTTCACTTTATCTACTTTTTTAATTATTATTATTTTTTGGGTTTTCGTGCCCAAAAGCTAACTATAAAATAATTTAATCTTTTTTTCATTTTTATTTAAAAATAAATGAATTTTTATATATTATAAAAATAAATGGATGACCTTCAGAGTGTTTGCCTGTGCTTCAATCATTTGTTCATTGCCTTCAAATTCGACCATTAAACGATGTTTTGTTATATCCAAAAAATCCAACATTTTCTTATCAATTCGCTCCGTTACAAATTCCAAATTTGAATAAATCTGATTAAAATTGTTTACGGTG
Organism: Heterodera schachtii; assembly: GCA_023374025.1. Classification (NCBI taxonomy): domain Eukaryota; kingdom Metazoa; phylum Nematoda; class Chromadorea; order Rhabditida; family Heteroderidae; genus Heterodera; species Heterodera schachtii. Next base: position 441,669 of record SIJG01000040.1, read on the forward strand.
GTATGCACATCCATTTCCAAATGTTTTGTCTCAACAGGCAATGGTAAAATTGTCAATTTGATGGCTAAAAAATGTGAGCCCGTGTAATTGAATTTTTAATATGTCTATTAATAAATGAAAAAAATGAAATTAAAATCCTGAAGTCTTTCTTAATTTTTATTTTTTAATATTTTTACACGAAAATTTTTGACTTTTATTTACCAAATTCAAAAATTGAAAATTTTTATATTTTTAGAAAAATTTTTTTTGCCATAAATCATAACGCCACTAAATGATTTTGAGGCATTTTTAAAATTTAAAAAAAAAAAAAATTCCTCGGCTTCGAAGCAATGTTCAATACTAAGAACGATCTATGTCAACAAGCCGGATTTTGGTGTATGATGTTACTGAAACCCCATTAAAATGGGCGTTACTCAAAAAACGATGAAAAAATTTTTTTTGATATAACTTCGCCCAAAAAGGATCAAATTTTATAAGCTTTGCACAAGAAAACTTGGTTTTTTGAGTTTCTTAGGTCATAACTTTTTTGAAACATAACGAATTTTTTTGAAAATTTTGCAGGATAAAACCGGCACCGAGAATTTCTGTCAAAAAATGAACGAATATTTTTATATTTTTAAAAAACGTATATATTGTACCGATGTCGAATTATTAAATCATTACTGTCTTATTAATTAATTACCGTAAATTGTCACTCCGATGGCATTAATTAACGGAATATTTTTATCCGTTTTCTCTGCAATCAAAAGGGTAATGAGCACTTTAATTTTGTCCAGCATCATGTCAATTTTTGCTCTCTCCGCACACGGCTTGCATTGCTTTTGCATCAGCAATTTTTTCCAAACTTTCCCAGAGAATTGTGGAATAATATCATCGTCATCATCATCATCATCACTACCGTACTCCATGGCGGTATCGTAGTCGTAGTCAGAAGAATTATAGTAATCACTCATGTCCTCATCTTCATCTTCATCTTCATCCTCATTATCATCATCATTATCTCCATCTCCCTTTTCCTTTTGTCCTTCTCCATCTCCACCAGCACCATCTTTAGAATCATGCTCCATATTGCTCGATTCAACGAGTTGATCAAGATCGATGTCATCAAGGTCGACAGTCTAAAATTAGGGAGTATCTTAAAAATTTAGGTAATCTATTTTTCAAAATTTTAATAGTAAAATTAATTTTAAAAAATAAAATTTTCAAACTTATTAAATATTTCAGAAAACTTTGATTTGTTGATTTATTTGACGCCAAAGCAAATGTATAAAGAATATTTTTAATAATTCATTTTCTATAATTAATTTCATGTTTTTGAATCTATTAACAGTTTTTAATGGCTATACATATATTGTTTTATTTTTTTGGGCCAAATGACATATTAATTGAATTAATTCACTAATTTTATTGTTTTATCTGTTGAAAGGATTTATCCAAATTAATTCGACCGAGCTGAAATTTAGCTTTCTGAACACAATTAAACTCAACAAATGGTAAAGCAAAGTCTTAAATCGAAAATTTAATTTTCTTCCGAAAAAGAAATGTAAATATAAAATAGTGACATTTTTCCTAAGACTGAAATCTTTTTGAGTTGGGTTGTAAAAATTTATGAAATAATTCCTTTAACCTAAATTTTTGGCTTTACAAAATTTCTAAAATCTCATGATTCATATCTCACCGAAAATTAACTTATAGACAGACCAAAAGGTACGGAATTGGCATTTTTTCAAAAAATGCCAACAAACCTTTTGTCCTATATAAAAAATCGCAATCTATTGCCGATTTTTCGATAAAAATTAGCCAAAAATTAAAAATGATATTACCAGTATATTACCTACAACCTAAAATGTTAATTTTACCGAGTTCGTCCGTTGGACAGTCTGACAATGTTTCGTCGGAATCTTTCTCCTGTTCGCCGTGCTTTTTCTCGCCCGATTCTTTCTCACCTGCCGACGAGTCGGAGCTGATCTCAACAATCACTGGGTTCCTTCTTTCTTCCTCCTCAGCGTCGGTTGCCTTTTGGAGCAGTTCATGGAATTTGGCCAACAATTTGTCGATAATTGCTGTAACACTTGTCAACACGTCAACCAAATTTGTGGGCGAAACATTGGCATTATTGCTGGTGGCCAAGCTTCGGATTTGGGTTTGCAGATGGGTCAAAATGATTTTCATGTCGGCGTACAAATTGATGTAAAAATTGATGTTTTTAAACAATTCTTTTTTGCTTGTCACCTTTTGTTCAACAGCTTGTAAAAAAACCTAAAAAATATTAAATAAAATTCTAATAAATCCAATCACATTGTAAATATTTCAAAAAATCTACATCATTTTAAATATTTTTATAAAACAAATTAAACATATTTACGGAAGATAAATTTTGAAATTTGTAAAACCACTTTACATATATTAAGAATTTTATCCCCTTAAAACGTGTTAAAATAACCCAAAAATTAGTTTAGAAGATAAAAATTTTTTTACATAGCATTCACCGTTTTCAAAAATTTCGATGACTTAGAAGAATCTCAGAAAAACATAAATACCCGTATTTATTGAATTAGAGCCCTAGGGGCTTTATTTTTATGCCCCCCCCCCCTCGAAAAGGGGCTTTATTTAAGGGGGGGGGGGTCTAATTCGGGGTGGGGTTCTACTTCAATAAATACGGTATGTAAAATTTTATTGTTTCTTTTTAATAAAAAATCGCATTTTTTTCAGAGAAAAAAAAATGAAATTTAAAGCATTAAATATGTTTTATAATTATACCTGCATATTTTTAATCAGCTCATTTTTTGGCAAAAATTGTCCATTTTCTTTCAACTGACGATATTTTATTTCGTCAATATATTTTTTCAATTTATCAGTTGACCAATCCTTTATGCTTGTTCAATGCATCACCAATGTCTTCAATCATTTGTGGTGAAATTTTGCCCAAAACATTCAATTTGTCATCACCATTATAAATTGCAATTATAGACAAATAAACGCCTAAAAATAAATTAATATTTAAATTTAAAAATATTTTTTAGTCGATCAACAATTTTTGCCGCTTATAAATTGGCCAAATAAAAGCTGGAAAGAAAATTCGCACACAATCTTAAGACCATTCCATAGCTCTATTAATTAACTGCAAAATGCAAAAGATTTCCCATAATAAGGCAATGACCAACAAAGTCCAAAAAACTAATTTTTTTTAAATTTAAGACTTTTTGAGATTTAAAAACTTCTAAAAACAATTAGGCAAGCTCCAGGAAATGATACTTTTAATAGTTAAATTGTTTGCTTTTAAATATTACATTTTTTAAATGTTTCCATATGAGTTCCTGTTGAAAACCCTTCCTTAATAATCATTTGAAAACTGAATACATGCAATTTTCTTGACCCGAATGCTAATGAATTGCCCTAATTGCCATTCCAATGGAAACCGAACTTTACCAACCAAGTATGGCCATGTTGATCGTGTCGCCAGCCATATTCAAATCTTTTTTGGCACTTTCGCTGCTCATCTTCATCATCTTTGCTTTTGTTTTGCTCTTCGGACCAGTGGAGGAAGAAGCATCGGTTTTGTTCGCATTGGCAACCAACTGATCAACGATCTGTTGCGTTCCGTGCAGCGTTTCCCGCATTTGGCTAATTGTCGCATCGATTTTGGCCACTTTTTTGCATTCTTCGCATTCATCCGGTTCATCATCATCATCATCAGACTCTTGGCACAAAAACTGAAAAGTTTAGGGTAACAAAATCTCAAAATAAATCGATAAAATATTTTCTTTTTTGAATAATCCTGATTTATTATTATTATTATTAATTTAGTATTAATTTATATAAAAATTATTATTTGAAATAACCTTATAAAATCACTTTAAAATACCTTATAAAATCACTTTAAAAATCAAATATTCTTAGCAAGGTAAAATGTTTAAAAATAATACAATAATTAAATAGTTGTTATTTCATTTTTTTATTTACTTGTTTTCTCTTTGTGTAACGTTCTTTTAAGTTCATGAATTTTTCTACAGTTTCTTCTTTATCTTTATCTTCATCATCATCAATATTAATTGGGTTGGCAATTTGCTTACCTTTATCTTTTATCAGTTTTCTAAAAATGGGCTTTATCAATTTTAGTTGGTGTTTTGGCTTTTTCACTAAAGCCGTTTCACGCCAAAAATTACTCATTTTTGCCACTTTGAGGTCATTAACAGATTTTGTTCGTAAAATGATTGTTTTCATTTTTGAATTCAAATGTTAATTAGTGGATTGTACGGCCGGTTTTTTGAGTTCGTCAGGTCATAACTTTTTTTTTTTAAAACTTAACGAATTTTTTTGAGATTTTTAAGGATAAAAGAACATATAGAGCTACCGAAATATATCCAGATTTAAAATTGGTTAATTTTGGGCGAAGTGATGAATAATTTTCTGTCAAAAATTTTCCATTTGATGGTTTTTTGACTAACGTTTTTTCAAAATATTACAGATTTTGTCCGTAAAATGATTGTTTTCAATTTTAATCCAAATGTTAATTAGTGGATTGTACGTCCGGTTTTTTTTTGAGTTCCTCAGGTCATAGCTTTTTTTTTTTTAAACTTAACGAATTTTTTGAGATTTTAAGGATAAAAGAACATATAGAGCTACCGAATATATCCAGATTTAAAATTTGGTTAATTTTGGGCGAAGTGATGAATAATTTTCTGTCAAAAATTTTCCATTTGATGGTTTTTGACTAACGTTTTTTCAAAAAATATTTGCTGAATGTATAATTCCGCGCCAGCGCCAGGGAATTAAATTTTTATCCATTTAATTGTGATTTATTGAAATATTTTGTCAAAAAAAGTCTATTTTTCACGTTAGTCTCGCTTAATTTCTCTAATATACTTATTTTGGCGAACTTTTTTTTAAAGAATTTCTTAGCATTTTCCTTGCAAAACTCACCGTTTTTTGCAATATTTCGCTTCATTAGTTGATTGAGACAAGCTTTCTGATGTTGTTGACGGCACAGTTTGTTTATGTTCATCAGCAACACCTTTTTGCGAGAGCAGGGACGAAGCTTCGTAAAAAAAATTGAAAATTTATTTTTAAAAAATGAAAATATTTCAAAATTATTTAACTTTTTGTTGCGGATGATGATGCCGGTCTCTGATGTTCTTGTTTAACTTTTTTTGAACCTTGAAAAAAAAAATTAATTAAAAAATTGGAAAATAATTTTAAAATTTATTTACGAGGTTCTGAGGCTTGTGATGATGACGGACTCTGAGGTTCTTGTTTTACTTTCTTTAAGCCTTGACTTTCCTGTTTCGATGTTGTTGGCGATTCGGACTGTTTCGCTTTTTGTTTTTCTTCCTTAATTTTGAGAAATTCATAATTATTTTTATTAATTTTTTATTTCTAAAAATGTATTAAATTCAACCTAACTATTGAAAGATTGTCGGATTTTTAAAGCATTTTCTCATAAAAAAATTTTTTTTCTAAAATTTGCCGGCGGCTCCTTTCGGCGCAGTTAGACTTAAAATTGTCTCTTAATTTTTTATACAAAATGCACGCAAAAATCTTGAAAAATTAGCAATTTCTGGATAAAACCATATTCAAAAAAAATCCCGGAATACTGCTTTATAGAAAACATTGCAATGCAACCAATGGTTGTGTATTTAAAAGATAATATTTAAATAAATAATTCTGATTAAAAATAAATTATACAAATAACCTCTTTTATCTTAACGCCTAAACAAATTGCTGTTAATATGGCTAATAAAAAGAATTGGAGTTTCATTTCGAATTTTTTCCTTGAATAAAAAAATTAAACAATTTATAAAATAATAAATTATGCTTATGAGCTTATTTTAATTTATTTCCATTAGAAAGAGGCATTTTTTCTTATAAAAGTTGAGCAGATCACTGCTACATGGTGATCAGAAAATCACGAAATTCTTGAATTTGGGGAAATTCTCGAAAAAAAAACCTTAGGAGGCTGGAAATTTTTTTCTTGAAACTCATCAAAAATATAGTGTCCCTATTCTAATGGAGCATACTTTAGATAAATAAATGATTAAATTTATTTTTCAATATCTATTATTTTATAATATTTGCTCAATTTTTTATTAAAAAAACTACAATATTGAAAATATTTGTAAAAAATTATATAATTTTTAAAAATGAAATGTACAATAATTATAATATGGCAGAAAATTTTGCTTATGATTAAAAAAAGTAAAATCAATTATACAACGCATAAAATTTGCCCACGTATTTACAAAATTTTCCACGTAAAGCTGACAGATGATATTGCGCGAAAAAATGTTTCATAATAATAATAATAAAAATTTAAGTGATGGATGAATGTGTAAAAAGAGTTATTTTATTATATTGCTAGAAAAAAGTAAAATGCCAACCAATTATATGGGTATAAAATCGCAAAATATGCTACCATGAAATAGTGATCAAAATCACGAAAATGAAAAAAATATATAGTAAAAACATGGTCATAAACTTATAAAACTGAAGGTAGAATTTCTTTAAATTCACAAATTTAAATTAAAATAGCGAAAACGGCAAAAATGGTGATAAAAATTTTTAGAAGAAAAATTATTAAACTAGGAAAAAAATTAGTGTTATAGGAAAAAACAACAAAAATTGCCAATTAAATGGACCCAAAATTAAAAAAAATAGTGAGAAAAATGTATACATACATATTAGGATTGGTCTCGACCGGTTATTAGCCGGTACCCACGATTTTCGGTTAGGCCCGGTTTTGGACCCCCCTTGTTTTCGGTTTTCGGTTATTTCGCTGAATGATTAGCCTCAGATTTTTACCAATTGATTCGGAATCTCTTTGAGTTCACAAAATTATGACGCCCCGTGAATTAGCCTAGCCAAGGTCTTGCAAAAACCACTCACATTTCAGGAGGCATCACTCAGCCCAAAAATTTAATTGTGCTTATCAGGGTTGCAAAAAATATGCACGAAAAATGACCAAAATATGCATCAAATATGCACAAAAACCGCAAAATATGCACAAGAAAAAACTGAAAATATGTACAAAAATGGCAAAATATGCATGAAATATTCAGAAAAACCCAAAATATGCATAAAAACCCAAAATATGCATAAAAACCCAAAATATGCAAATAAAACTCCCGATTTTTATACTCAAACCCAAAAAAGAAAATGTTTTTCCTACTATTTATAGCATGGAGAAGCTATGAAAAAAATATGCATTTGCATATTTTTTGCAGCCCTGGTGCTTATGTATGTTTATAATAATCAGATTATTTCTTGGGAATTTGGTCTCCTATTCATAAAGTTATGCCTAACGAACACTTTTTAGACCTTGCTCAATCAACAATTTATGATCACTCACAAAAAATGTTTTAAAATAAAACTAAATATGCCATCGGATCATCGTCAAATAGCACTTATGTCTGAAATCTCTGAAGTATGATTCTTTCAAAAAATTTCGAAAAAATTGAATTTTTGAAGGTTGATTTGAAAAATCATACAAATTCATGACTTAAAATAAATATTGTCCGATTTTTAAAAATCCATAAACAATTCAATTCCCCGCTATGACAAAAAGTATTCCTCACCATAATATTTTCTTTGTGAATTTACTCTTTTTGCTTCTAACATTTCATTTTTAAAACAGTTAATTTGGAATTTCATGCCTTAAATGTACAAAAAAAAAAAAAATTTTTTTTTTTAATTTTTATTTGTCCAATACTTTGCCTTTAATGTGTAAAAAATGTTTATAAAATAATAATTATAAACAAAATGGAGTTTGGCAAAAATTTTACATTTGAAAATAAAATTATTTGCCATACTTTTACGCATTTTGGAATTCACCTCTCGAAAGCACTAAAAAACTTTTCTTGGACCCGATTCCACCCAAAAATTCAACTTTAATTTTGCCATATTTCCTTTAATAATATTACGAATTACATTTTCATTTATTAGCTTGGAAAAAATATAAGAATTTTATATTACATACAAATATTAATTTTCCATTGATTTTCTACATTTTCAAATGTTAATTTACGTGTAATTTCGTCATTCTCATTTTATTATGCATAGAATGTATATTCATAATAATTTACATATTCATTGTCAATATACGTGTAATTTCGTCATTCTCATTTTAATGCATAGAATATATATTTTTATTAATTTAACAAAAAAAAAAATTAAATTTTAGGAAAAATTGCTTGTAAATTATTTTCTATACAATGCTACTGCTAAAGTATATGATTTTCCTGCTATTTTTGTCAACGTTTTGCCATTGTGTCAAAAGGAAGCCCATTTCACGAGGGGTAATTAATATTAATTTTAATTATTTTAATTTTTAAAATTATTTTAGTTGAATCCGCCTCGTCAACCGATAGAACAAAACTCGGGTGAAAACAGCCCAAAAGCTGAATCCATCGGGCAGAGTTGTAAAGTTTTGCCTTAATTAAAGGAAAATTTAGGAACAGAAAAAAAGTTAATTAGCGATTATACGTAATTACTTAGGGTAATAATTAAGTTAATTGTGCGAATATAGGCAATATCAATTTTATAAATAAAAATTTATAATTTAATTTTATTTAAATTTGATGATTTGTAGATTTTTCAAAAAGTCCAAATCCAACTTCACATAATTCTGAACAATCATCTAGAACGGATCTAACTTCACCTGAAAAGCAAATTGGAAAAGCTCGTGCAACAAAAAACTATGCTGCTGGAAATAAACGGTAAGAAAAAAAACCAAAAATTTTTATCCCTACCAGTTTCTCCCTCATTTTTTCTTTCCTATCAATCTCTCCGTGGTTGGCTGATGGACAAAAAGTGCAAAATTTGCTAAGTTTTCGACTAAATCAACTCATAACTTTTCTCAGACTAAACCAAATTGCACAATCTTGGTATCATACGATAGCCCTTGATTACATTATTAGCTTGTTAAATTTCAAAAAATTATTAAGTTTTTCAAGAGTTCAAACCAAAAAAATGGAAAATTTGTCAACTTTTGAAAAACAATAAAAAATTTTTTAATTTAGCAAGATAACTATGCAATTCGAGGCCTATCGTAGGATACGAAGATTGTGCAATTTGGTTGCGTCTGAGAAAAGTTATGAGTTGATTTAATCAAAAATTTAGCAAATTTTGCACTTTTTGTTTTTCTCTTCAGCTCTAAATAATTATATTTAATTACGGAGCAGTTCAGTTGGGCCCCGGCATGTTTGGGCCCCAGCAGGTTTTTGGCTATAAATTTTTTTGTCAACTAAATCCAACATTGTTGATATCATTCGAAAGCCCTAAGTGTCATCTATTAGCCTGTAAAATTTTGAAAAATTTCGTTAAGGTTCAAAAAAGTTTTGGCCAGAAGAATTCAAAAAACCGAATTTTCCAAGCTTTTTGGCCTTAAATTTGTTCAAAATTGATGAAATTTTTTTTGGAATTTTGCATACTAATAGAGCATCTGAAGGGCTCTCGAATGATACCAAGATTGTTAGATTTGGTTGAAAAAGAAAAAAGTTATAGTCCAATAACTTGCTAGGGCGCAAACGTGCCGAGGCCCTACTGAGATGTACCGATTTAATTATTCGAATAATTTTTCCAGACTGAAATTGAAGCATAAGTTAGCTTAAAGTTAGTCAAATTAATGGAACTTGGTATTAGATGGTAGTTCTATGTATCCTCTACTATATTATAATTTTTTAAAAATCTCGAAACTTACAGAGTTATAACCAAAAAATTCCGAAAAATTTCGACTCACGAATTTTGTCTCTAACATTTTTTAAAAGTATTATAATTATTTGAGATTTAACAGAATAATAGAAAACTTTGGGTTATCTAATCATTTCAAGTTATGTTATGAATTAATTGAAGTTTGAACAGTTTTCATACATTTAAACGACCTTACATTCTTTTATTGCCATAAGCATTTAATTCATTAGTAATTTTTTAAGAAATAACCAAGTTTAATTTTTATTGATATGATTAGCTAGTCCAAAGGATTTCTCTATTATTTTGTTAAATTTCAAAAAAAATATAATTAGTTTGAAAAAAGTTAGGGACCAAATAAATGAGTCTAAATTTTTCGGAATTTTCTGGTTATAACTTTTTGTGTTTTTTCTAGATTTTTAAAAATTATAATATAGTAGAGGACACGTATAACTACCGTTTAATAACAAGCTTCATTGGAAAATATTGATCATAGGCCCCAATTACCCCTAAGCCTAAGCTGAACCCTAAGCCTAGGCTTTGAATTTTGTCGAAAATTAAATTTCGGTTTTTTGTTCGAGTCAGGGTTCGGTGTTCGAGTTTGGTCAAAATGGATGTCATAACCGTGTTCAGCAACCTCAAAACCCCTTAATAATATGTTTTCTTTTATTTATAAATTTTGAGTTTTTGTTCGAATTTGGGTTCGGGGTTCGGAATTTTGCAAAATAAAGGTCACATTCGTGATCAGCGCCAAAAATTACCTTAAAAAATTATTTAAAATGTCTTTTGACTGCTTTTTATAATGCGGTCACTTGAGTCCCAGCTGAGTTTGGCACTCCATTTTCAGCACTTTTCATCCTGAAAAAGGGCAAGCGCGCCCCTAATTCTATTTTTCCAACCCATTTCGAACCTTTTTACATCGATTCTGACCGTTTTTAAACATTTTTGAGTTTGGGGCCTGCCTATGATCAATTTTTGTTAACTTCGTCACACCACCTGCTCTGTCCCGTTCGTTCTATCTGCTCCAACCTACTAATTAATAGGGATGGGATTCTTAGTTTTTTAACTATTTTTTCTGCGGCTTTAACTCGACGAGAAATGCACGAAAAACACATTCTTCTTCGAAAATTTTTCGTTTTTAGTGCCACTATTCATCACTAGGAATCACTATTTTGGAGCTTCGCCACTAAAAAAAACTATTTCCGAAGTTGGCCACTAAAATAATTTTTTGCCACTATTTTGGCGTTTCGTCATTATTTTTGCCACTATTTTGGCATTTTTTGGAAAATTTCCCAAAAAATGCAATAAAAACGAAAAATACACCCCAAGAACCGACCTAAAAAATTCAAAAAATACACCCCTAAGAATCTACCTAAAAATTTTCAAAAATACACCCCTAAGAATTGGAAAATTTTCACAAAAATTCTTCCCCCAAATTTTTTTTTCTTGTTCAATATTTGCTAAGAAAATATTTTGTAATTGCAATCAGTGAAAAAGTTGTTTGCCTTAATTTTAAATTATTTTCAAATTAAAAAACAGCTATTTAAAAAATTACTCCCCTAAATTTGGAACTTTTCGCCACTATTTTTGCCACTATTTTGCCATTTTTTTGTCACTATTTAGTTAATTATTTTGGGATTTTTTATCACTAAAAATCCCATCCCTACTAATTAACCCCGATTTTTGCATTTTGATTTCTTTCTTTAAAAAAGGGTTCATTTAAAACACTCTCACATTCTATCTATATTTTTTTTTTTACTTCCTCTTCCCCTCTCTCACTCATTTGTCAGTTTCTCTCCTTCATTGTTTCTCTCTCTCTCTCTCGTTTTCGATGTCTTTTTCTTCTTTATTAGAGTTTCTATTTTTTAAATTTGTACTTTAATTATTATAAAAGGAAGTCAACACGATTGTCAATGATGAAAGGAATTCAAATTAACGAACCAATTAATGCGGTTAATGCTGATGACGATAAATTTGATAATGAGCCAATTAAAAAATTGATTAAAACAAAGAAAAACGGCACAGCAAAGGGGAAGGAACCAGTAATTAAATTATTAATGACAATTATAATTTATACAAAAATTCTTCAATTTATTCTGACACCCATTATAATAAATCTTTCTTTGCAACTAATTTTTTAATTTGACAATGTTGAAAAATGCATTAAATATATTTATGTTATTTAATAATAAGATATTATTAAAATATTTTAGGAATCAAACTAATCATAAAAATTTATTACATTTAGATGGAAACACTGGCTAAACATGATGAATCTTATGCCGACATGGATGACTACGATGAAGAAGACTATTCTGATGTTGTTATTGACGGAGAATGTCAAAACTGTTTGAATTTGTCAAAAATTGATGGCTTAATTGGCCAATTAACGGAGTCTTTGCACGGAACAGAAACAATCACTGATGAGTTAGTTAACAAATTCAAAAATTTGCCAATTGATCTCGATACTCCAATGTCAAGTGACATAATCAGTGAAAAAATTCTTTCGGCAGGAAATGTGATCAACAGCGCAATTATCGGTAATTAATGCCGAGTCATATAAATTAGTTTATTTAATTGATATCCGATGGAACAAATTTTCTTTTTGGTAATAATGTATAGTCTCAGATTTCTTGTATATTTTAAACACAGGATTTTAAAAATTAATTACTTTAAGGCCTTTATCTATCGTTTTTGCCGATTTATAATGAAAATGATGAAATAATTTTACAAAAATTTTCCGGTTCAAAAATCGAGGAAATGATAAATGCTTTGATTGGCATGAAGGAAGTTGCAGAAGATAATTTTATGAATTATTTTGATGAAATTAAATTTCGTCTTATGACTGCAAATGATAAATCGAAAGCATCACTTACGGCAACAAATTCGCAGCTCAAAATTTTAGAGGCATTTAATTTCTTATGAATTAAAAAATGTTTTCTAATTTAAAAAACTTAATACCAGAACTAAGTTACGAAAAGTTCAATTTTTTAGAAAATTATTTTGAAATTGCTGAAAAGCAATGAGGAAAAGCCAGAATTGATTAGTGAAAAGCTTTCCGAATTCGACACCAAATTAACCAACCTCAATTTTTACATAAATTTATATACCGAAATGCTCAATATGCTACTTGACCATACAAAAAAGAATTGTGTGATCAATTCTGAGGAGAAACTGCTCAGCAACTTCAAACAAATTTCTTCAATTGTTGACACATTTTTGGACAAATTAATTGTTGCCAAAAATGTAATTTTATCCAAAAATATGAAAAATTTAACCGATGTGCCATCATCCTCAAGAAGAGGGTTAACACATCAAAACAGTTTTGTGATCAGTTCTGATGAATCAGATGAACAGACTGTTGCTGATCAGATGGAGATCAGTGACAATGACAAAATGGATGAAGAATGTTCAGATGATAAAAATGGACAAGAAAAAAATAAGGCCAAAAATTTGGAAAATGCCGAAAAAGCGATGAAAGAATTGAACATTCGGAAAAAGAATGTGAAGTGCCAAAAGTGTAATGAGCGTGCCAAAATCCTCAAAGTGGTCAAGCAAATCCAGAAAAACAATAGAGAGGGAATAATCAAACTTGTGCATTCGAATGAACAAGAGTTTACAGAACCCAACATAATTGGCACAACAATTTACGGTTAATAAAAATAAATAATATTAATATTTAATAAATTTCTAACAAACATGCCTATTCGCTAAAAAGCAAAAATGTTAAATTAAATTTAAAAAATAATTATCCGGACCACAATCCTCAAAGAAAATATTCAAAAAAAACTGACAAAAAATTATACTAATTTTTTTTTTGTCAACCAAATCCAACAATCTTGGTATCATTCGAAAGCTCAAAGCTCTTTTACATGCTCTATTAGCCTTACAAAAACCGAAAGGATTTTAAGTCTGGAAACAATTTATTAAAAACATCAAAAATATCGATTTTCTAGTTTACAGGGTAATAATTTATTTGATAATTGTTTAATTGCCAAGCAATAGCTTAGAAAAAACTTCTCTAAACACATTTAAGCTTGATATGAAAATCGTTTGATTTGGTTGGCAATTAAAAAATTATAGTCAAAAAATTGGTTGGGGCCGAACTGAGCGAGTCCGTCCTGGCCACAAGCCCCAAAGAAAATAAAAAACTGACAAAAATTATAGCTAGATGAGATTGTTTTGAATAAATATACTTTACACATTTAAAATCATTGCTTTTTGAATTCGAAAAACTACCCATTCGTTAAAAGCAAAAATATTATTGTTGCTTTTTCTATATTTGTTTTTTGATCAAATGGTTCTTTAGGTATGCATTTGGCACTTACCTTAATTTCTACTCGGAATGAATTCAACGAGAATTCGAATTTAAAAGTAACAATGGCTAATGCTACTAAAATTGGCGAAGCTTTACTTGGCATTTCTGAACCAATTGAGCAAAAATTTTTTGAATATTTAAAAGTTTCAAAAATATTTTTGTTGGCCGATTCATTGGGTGCTGATGAAACGGCATTGATCGAAGCTGAATGCCAAAATTTGGAGGTTTGGCATTGATATGCAAATATTAAAAGCGGCTTAGAAATTTTCAGTTTTTTTTGCAAAGTTAACAATTTGTCGTTTACACTGTAAATTAAAAAAAGCACAAAATTTCAGAAACTTTCTGAAAAGAGGCTCATAAAAATTCCTTTGGTAAAAAAGTGACGAAAAGAAAAATCAAACAAATTTCTTGCTTTGGGATCATTTAAACATAATTGTTCTTTTTTAATTTTAAATGCAAAAGAGAACATTAATTCAAGCAAATGTTTTTTTATATTAAAAATTAATAAATAAATTTTTTGAGAAATAACATTTTTTATGTTTTTGTTTTTTGATGAGGGCTGTTTACATTAAATTAAATATGCTTTATTTAAATTTAAGAAATTCATTACCAATTTTGGCCCTACTCGTGCATCATCAGCTGAAGAAACCAATAAAATTTGCAAAAACAATTTGGAATTTTACATCCATCTTTTCAAAGAAATGCAACAGTTACTGGACAGCATTAAGAACATCGTCAAAAGTGGATTAAAAAAATTATGTAAGAAACTTATTAAATTTGTAGAAGCCTTTGAGAAAAAATTGGAAACATTTGCCAAATCAACGAAAAATTGAAAAAGGAAAATTACGACGCGATTGTTTGCATTTGAAAATGAACAAACAATGGGGGGCCTCTTGAGAAAAAAATATTAACATTTTAAAACGATTTAAAATTTTTGGTTTTTAACATTTTGGCACTTTGTAAAAAATGTTTCTCTATGCGAGTATTATTGCAATTATTCTAAATTAGTAAAAAGTGTTGAGAAATTTCGACAAGTTTTTTTTAAATCTTTTTGATTTTATCAGTAAAATTTTAATTATGATTAGTGGTGCAATAATTTTAATAAGAAGCACCTCGAACAAGCTCTATAAATTGTTCGCTTATCGCTGCAGGGCTATTTGTTACGGTGCCTGAGAAATAAACGATCAACCATATTTTCGTCAATGTTTTTCGCGATAGTAAAAATATGATTTTTCCAAAAAACCAAAATTTTCTTACAAATTTAGTTCACTACTTATTAATTATTTTTTTATAAAATTTATCCAAAAAAAGATTTCAAAATTTTCTGGTTTTTAACATTTTAGCACTTTGTAAAGCAATATTTCTCTTGCTTCATTATTGCTATTTTGTTATTTTGATAAAAATTACTATCTGATTTAGTGCTATCTGGTTTATAAATTATAGGTTCGATATTGATTAATTTCACAGTAAGAATTTAAATATGAAAATTTTTTGTTTTTATTTTTAAATGATTTAATGGCCAACATTTATATATTCGCCACGAACTTAAAAATGTTTAAATATTATTTTGTTGGTTAAGCCAGCCTGCTTTATCTGTTACACCTAATTTACTTAGACAATAAAATAAGTGAACCTTCCCGTGGTATTGCTGCAAGAGGAAGCCGAACTTTACAATCTTTGATGAATAATATTTAATTGTTTTCTTATTGCTTTAACACCCCATCAAACTTGCTGTTTATGTTTTATGAATAAATGTTTCAACTGACTGAAAAGGCACAATGGTGTGGATAACTAGTCAATTTGGCCTCCGTCCTCTCTTGTAAGGATTAGTCATTTCTTTATTTCATTTCCACTTAATATCAACTGCTTCGTCACAGCTCCGCGGAGACATTCTGCTTGAAAATCTTTGCAAAAATTGGACATATTTCGCAAAAATTAATGTTAGACAAATTTATCAATAATTTTCCATTTTATCCAACTGTTTGATAATGATGCAGTGTCCGACGATGGCTCGTGTGACTGAATTTATTGCATCGTCCGGATGCCGGATCAGAAGCAACTATGCAGTCAACGACTGGTCACTATCTTGCCAGTGCTGGGTCTTGGACCAAGTGGCCAAAATTGATTGGCAAGTGCCAGTTTTTTGCGCCGGACCGATATCGACCTGCGCATAAGCAGACCAAAAAATTTACTGCAGTATTTGTTAAGCAACCAAAAAGCAACAAGCACGGCAAAAGCCCAATGCCCGGCATTTGACTGTCAATGACATTGGCAGTGTTGTTCCCTATCTGAGAGAAACGTTAATTCCCTCCTGTATTGGAAAAGGATGTATGAAAAAAGCAATACCATTTTTAAAAGGGCTTCTTAGGAACCATTATTGGCTCAGCCGAGTCCAAGGAGATCCAAGGATGTGATGCCCCACACACACACATTGTCGCCAACCTGGACGCAGTTCCAGAAGTCATCCAGGAATATATGTGAGCACATATTCCATCTTTGCCGGACAAAGATGACTGCATCGTGAAGTCCGCGATTTAATGCATATGCAACTGCACAGGTGCAGTGTTGTTGGTGCGGTGCAGGTGACTCAAACAATGGGCGGTGCAAAAAGGGCTTCCCAGCCCCGTTCTTACAGTGTTCGCGAAAAATTGGCCAGCCTTTTATTTGCACCTTTCGAATTTCTTAGGTCATCCCTTCTTCACCGGGTCCCGTAAAGAAACGCTCAACAATGCCAGGCGTTTTTGCATAAATGAATGGACAAATTGGATTTTAGAATGAGTAAAAGCAGAAATCAAAAGTGGGTCGGATGAGCCAACATTGGTCAAAGTGGGCAGCGAAAGGGAACGAAATTGGGTAGAAGTATTTTAATAAGGATATGTTATCACATTAAATAATAAAACGAGTCATTTTGAATAAATGAAAAATTAAACGTAAGTGATGAGCAAATCGGGTATCATCGCGCTTAAATATGGCGGCCAGTGCATTCGATTGTGGGCTGGTACAGGAAGACTACGCCGCGCACCCAAACGGGCGAATAGATGATTGATTTGACAGTTGCTAAAAAAGTGGCCTCGAATCTCTGCTCATAAACTGTAATGAACCCAAAATGCAAATATTGACCTCAAAATAATGCAACCATTTAATGATTAATTACTTTTTGAAAGCTGTCACATTTGCCTGACCAGCTTTTTCAATGTTTTTTATGATATTTCAGCTCAAATATTTTTTCATCAATATAAACATATAATGCCATCAATTCCAAACAACACGCGGTAAACCTATGGACAAAGAAAACTGTGCTCTTACATACAACTCAAAATTTGTGGTTGATTTTAAATTTTAATAGAGAATTAAGCAACAATTCAGCAATCCGTAATAGTTCATTTCACTTTTTTATTTGATCCCTTTTGATATTAGCAATAGGCAATTCACGGTTTAAAGGAGAAGGGTGAATACTGTTAACAATGATGTTAAGAATGTTATCCCTACACACTTGCGTGTAGGCATGACATCACGTCCTAGAGTTATATCTGGGCAATGTCCCGAAATGAAACAGACCCTTTTGGACCGGAAATTTGGGCAATGGACATTTGGGCAGCCAAGCCATTTTTAAGTGGACAATTGGAACAGTCATTATGACAGCAAATTAAACCTTCCAATTCATAGCATGCTCACAAATAATCAGCAATACAAAAATGTTATACTACCGAAAATAATTTATTCAGGACAGAAATATAGAAAAATAAATAGACAAATATTACTAAACAAAAATCAAATACAGTAAACAACTGTATCACCCCCTAAATCATTGGGCTACGGTCCCTTAGACAAGGTACGGTGAATCGTACACACTGTTTCCGCGCCATACTCCGCCCTCGTCCACATTGTCCATTTTGGATTTCATCATATGGCCAATTCGCGAAAAGAAGGATACTTGGCCAGTGTTCATGTTGCCTACCAGGCAACCAAAAATGCCAAGCTCAGGGTTGGCATTAACGTTGAGCATTGGTTCGGCATTTGGACGAACAAAGTGATTCTACAAGTCAAAAAAATTAAATTTAAAAATAACTGAATAGAGTATTTTTGACATATTTTTTAAAAAATTTTTTTTAACAATTAAAAAGGTTTTTGAGTCGAAAATATGGCAATTGGCTCGTACTTGGTTGAATTTTTTTTGAAAAACTCGTTTCGATTCCATGAATTTTGGGCCCAGCTCACACCCATGAGAGTATTTTTTTAAAGAAAACTAATTAATCCTCTGGGGTTTTTATTGCTAATCACCTTAACGGTTGTTGGGCGCAGCTTTTCCGTGAGATAGTAAAAATCGCGCTCAGCGGGCGCCATACTTTGCAATTTCTTTACAATGTCCTCATTAAAAGACATTCCTGTTGGGCCACAATCATTGGCCTTCAGCACATAATCTTGTGGATTCTCCATAGCTTTCTGCAATATTTTAATTAAGAAATATTAATTTAATAAATAGGAAATTTTAATGCCAAAAAACCTAATAAAAATAAATAAATGACGCAAAATATCAAAAAGGTGCAAAAAAGATAGCAATGTTTAAATCTTTTTTTTGTGGGGCGTTTTTTTATCAAAAAAATTAAAAAATGTATTGTTAATTTATTTATGAATTTAAAAAATTATTAATTGTAAAATAAGCATGTAAAATATTTTTTCGAGACTTATAAACAAACAATTTTGGTGGAAATTGTTGCTTTTATGCCTCCAAAATAAGTCTATTAATTTGAATGCTCTTTGTTGCATTTTTTAAATGGGGTGTGCCTTCAAAACAGGAAAGTACCCAAATTTCATAAGAATTTTTTTTAAATAGCTACATTAAAAAGAGTTTGTCCGAAGCGACACTGGAATTCCGATTTTTCATTAAATTTTTTTAATTATAAACAAACTTAAAAAATTCTTTTAAATTTTCAATTTTAGCTTCCATTCATTTTGAATAGTGAATATTTAATATACAATAGGTTTTTTTATTTAATTATGCTTTGCCTGTCGTATGCCTTCCTCAATGTTTTCGTCGGCACCGATTGGCCAGCCTTTTATTTGCACCTTTCGAATTGCTTTGGCCATCCCTTCTTCCCCGGGTCCCGTAAAGAAACGCTCAACAATGCCAGGCGTTGAAAGCACCTTAAAAACATTTTTCTTCATAATTCTATTCGAAATATATCTGTTCACAAATTTTAAAATGGTAGAAAATTTTATTAAAATTTTAAATTCGATTTAGTAGCCACTATAAACCAAATGCCCTTATTTTGGTCACTGCCATGCATTTTCCAGTGTCAAGAAAAAAAGTTTTGGGCCGTTATTCGGGACGAAAAAATGGCCGGGATTCGGGAGCCAAAAGGATTGCAAGCAATTACGGATTAGGGATGTTTTCGAGGGTGTGAAAAATATCTGTCTCGAATCTCGAGAAATGGAGACTTGGACAAAAAATGGCGAGACTTTTCTCTAGAGTCGAGATTCTCCAGCAACACAGAAATTTAGTGTTGCCTTCTTACCTGTTGCATTCTCTTCGTATGAGACACAAAAAATGACATCGGCCGACTTTTCTTAATAAAAAAAATAATAATGATGGTAATTAAAAATATAGAAATGCCAAATTTTACAATGGCTGTTGAACGCTCAAATTCAACACAAACTGCCAATTCTGCGTCGGAAATTTCTCGGCCAATGCGATCAACCAGAACAGCCACCACATATTTATCATCAAAAATCAGTGATTTGTCAATGGGGTCAATTTTTAAACTAAAATAACAATTTTTTATTTTTGAAAAATGATGCCATTTAAATTCGGCATTTTTTTTTTGACTTTGTAACCGACCGACTGAAAGCCTCTTTTAGGGTGATGAAGCGACTTTTGACTTTTTTTGATGTTATTTCCTCCAATTTGTGCACAATTTGTCGAGACTCGAGCATCAAATGACTGTATGGACTTCCATGTATAAAAAGGATCACTGCTTCATCATTTCCAAATTTCTGCCTAAAATTTGTATTTAATTTATACCGATCTGTACCACGTCCCCAGCCTAAAAATCATTGTAGAAAAGAATTAACCCCTTTCATTAACATGAAAAAATAAAAATAGCTGAAAAACCCGAACCATAAAAGTACCAATATTTAATAATAGTAATAATAATTAATTTTTATATTTAATAATAGTAATAATATTAATTTTTATTTTATTTTCCTTACCACGAATGGTACAGTGTCTCGGCATACATTTTGTCCGATTGGTCCACCGGTGTCACCGCCTCGGATGCGTCAAGGCCCGCATTTGCGACCATTCGCCGATGAAGTTGCGAGAAGCGTGGGCTTGTCGCGAAGCTGCCAACTGCGCCCGTGTTCACTTCAACCTGAAAAAGATTTAAAATCAAAAATTTTGGAAAGGAAAAAAATTAAAAATTTACTTTCTAGATTGACAATTTTAAAATTTCATTTTTTTGATGTCTCAAAAAAATAGATCGCTTTTTAGGTTAGTTTTTTGATTTTATTTAAATTTTTTAAAATTTTTCATGCTTATATTACTTTTATATGATAATTTCCTTTACAAATATTAATAATGTCATTTAAATTTAAAATTCTAAAATATTAATATTCAAAAGATAACTAAAAATAAAAAATTAATTCTTAGCAGAATTTCGGAACCCAAAAGCACATTTTTATACAAAAATACTTATTTATAATATTCACCTGCTTAAGCACAATTTGCCCATTGTCATCTTCGCTTGCCATATAATCCTTAATTATTGAAAAAAAAAATATTTTAAGTATTTACAAAATGCCAACCGCGCGTTGGCAAAACATTGCCACGTGCTGTTGGAAGCCATCATTGTACAAATTGTCAAGTCTTCTGATAAGACTTTGGATTATACTTTTACGCTCACTGTTCACCACTTGGCGATGTGCATCTTTCAAAAATGCGTAATCACTTGAAATGCGGAAATACAGCAAAAGCATTGCCTGAAATTTTAACAATGTTTTTCGATAAAAATTTTTTGAGTTTTAAGCAAAACAATTTCTGACTTGCCGGTGTCCTATCGGAACCTTTGGCCCAACTTTTTTCAAAAATGTATAACTAACTGCTTCTCAGATTTTAAAGCCAAATTTTGAAAAATTTCACAGAACTTTTGGCTCCGGCGGTGCTTTATTCCTGTAAACATATGTTACCAAAAACAGAGAGAAATTACAGTCAACCCTGTAAAATTGTGTAAGAATACTCTGAAAACATGGGAAAATATCAACAAATAGGGCTCAAATCGCATCCCTGATACCGAATATTGTGATATGTTTTAGTGTTAATTAGCAGTAGTATTTTACCTGGTGTACGTCCACAGCTTGTTGGAACAAAGTACGGGGAAATGGGGACGGATACAAAGCAAATGGCATAAATTGGGTGACACAGTTTACCTGAAAAATTGCACGAACAATATTATATTATTAGGGATGTCAATTTTATGTAAATACATTTTTTTTCTTGGCTTCTCCATGCTCTAATTAGTAGGAAAAACACTTTCTTTTTTTGTGTTTGCGAACAAAAATCGGGACTTTTATTTACATATTTTTTTACATATTTCGGGGTTTTATATATATTTTGTACTTTTTCTTACATATTTTCATTTTTTTTTTTTTACATATTTTGAGGATTTTTTACGGAAATTTTTGAAAATCCTGAAAAAAAAAGTCCAAAATTTCGGCAATTTTTCGTAAATATTTTCATATTTTTTACGTATTTTGAGAATTTTTGAAATTTAAAAATTCTGTTGAAAAAATAAAAATTAACCAAAAATTAATTTTTCCAATCGCATGATTTTTATGGTATTTTGTGCCTATTTCATCCTTTAGAGTAATTTTTTTTTCTAAAAAATACCCATTAAAAAAATTTTATTACCTATTTGGTACATATTTTGGGTTTTTTGTACATATTTCGGGATTTTTTTTTTACATATTTTGTACATATTTTGACCACTTTTTGTACATATTTTTGACATCCCTATATATTATATATGAAGTGCCGCAGTTGGAAAATTTTGAGATTTTTAAGAATTTAGTTTAAATTTTTTTTGGTTTTTAAATTTTCCCTCTTCCCCATCGCTGCGACCCCGATCCCCACTATTTTTGTATGGTACTGTAACTTGGGTATTCTGAAACAACAGTATCATGAAAATAGCTAATGCTATTGTATAATTAATTTAATTTTGGCCAACTTTATCTTTAATGGAGTAACATTGTAATTTGACAAGTCCGTTGGACAACGCCCAATCTTTGGCATCCAAACTTTGTTCCAACAAAATGTGCGGATCATTCTCAATGTTTGACACACAGTATTGTTGCCGCTGTTCTGTGCCATCCTTTGCATCTCAAATGGCACAAATTGTGATTAATAAAAAATTATTAATGCATTAAAATTAAACTGAATTTTTTTTTTTGTTTGAGAATTTTTTTCTGAAAATTTTTCATTAGAATCCAACTGAATATAAAACATTCTTATCAAGAACTAAAAAATTTTCAGTAAATTCTCACCTCTTCTTTTTGGAATTGGTGATCCAATTGCCAATTGAATTGAAGCAACCAAAAGCAAAAAGGCAATTTGCAAGAACAACATTATACAACCCAAAAAGCAACAAATTTAAAAAAACGTAATTTATTTCTCAATTAAAAAAATTATAATAATTTTCAATATACGAAATGATTGATTGTCTTTATATATTAAATATTTCATTAAATGAAGGTAAACATTTGACTTGACTTCTTAACATGAATAACATAAAAAATAATAATTATAATCGATGGGTAAAAACTATCAAAAATATGTAGTCAGAAACAAAATTGCATTTCCGGCGGATGCCGAGGAAAAAATTTAATGTCAAAATAATTGCCATTTTCATCAAGACCACAAAAATTTTGTACTATTTCAAATTAAATATTTTTTAAATGTGATAATTTATAAAAAATAAAGACAATATTATTCAACAAAAACTTGAACCGACATAGAATTTACAAAATTTTCGTAATAACAGACACATTTGAGAACCCGATATTTGGTGTTTTATACAATTTCAAAAAATAAGTTCAACCTCATTGTAAAATAAATTCAGAAGAATTGTCCAAAAGGAAAAAAAAATAAATTATTCACAAAAATTATTTATATAAATCAAGCCAAAAATAATAAATTGCTTTATTTTATAAGTCATCTTTACAATTTTAAAATTTTCATCTATCCGGAAATGTTCAATTATAATTCCTGTTTTCATTTATTGTCAAATTTTTAATTCGACTTAATATTTATAAAATTTTTGCCCCACAAATAACTAAGGTTCAGCCCCGACCCCTCTGATGAGAAAATTCTCGGGGAACGTGGAATACCGGGAGCAGCACGTTGCGGAGCGCAAAATTTTGTAATCGTTCCGTACAGCTCATTCAGTCCATTATACCTTTATTACAAAAATATGTTCTATGCTGCGGATAAAATGTAAGCAATTTTATTTTTTGAAGAAAAATATTTATTTTAAGTTTCGACTATTTTATTTATAAACTTTAATTTGAAATTTTGTCAATTTGATTTCCTTTGGCTTTGTTTTTTATTTCAAAAACATAATTTATTGAATCATTGTTTATCAAATCAATGGTATTATTTAACAAATTAAACTTACGGATGAGGAAATTCTTTTGTTCCGCGCTTTATAATATCGTCGCATTCAGGCATGAATTATAAATAATAAAATGAATTTCAAACTAAGTTATATAATATTTTCTTAAGCGTTCTTGGCTCGTCAATAATTTTAAAATAATTTGGACAATGCTCTAATTTTTCAGTTTTTTGGTGTGTCCGATGCTGGTCGTCGAACCCTACAGCACTTGTCTGAAGATTATGTCAATCTGTTGATGCATTATTTGTGCACCGACTGCAGCAACAAATGTGGCGGCACTTAGTCATGCCGAATTGGTCCATCTGTGGCCAAATCGTGTTTTTCTATGCGGAACTGCTTCCAGAATATTATTGGCCAAAATTTTCAAATTAATTAAGGCTAAAAAATTTGAATAAAGTTTGAAAAATTTCAGACAATAATCCTTAATAGACATTTTCGAGAAATTTTGATATAAAATATACCTTAGAGGGAAATAAATACTTCATCAAACAATTCCTGGATTTTTTGATATCTTCAATGCCATAGTTTTTTCGTTTGGTCTTTTGACTTTCAAAATTTATTCATTAATTTTCCACTTTGCATTTTTTATTTTGGTAAAATCTTCAAAATTTTATGTGTGAAATGTCGAACGGTTCCTCCGCATTTAATTATTCGTAATATTTGCTTATGATAATATTATAAAAAAGCCAATAAGTATCGAATTATTTTTAACCAAATGCTTTCATCCTCTTTAGGTGGGAAGTAATATTTTTGTAAATTCAAAACAATTTTAAACAATTTGTTTCTTCAACCAAAATACTTACGCAAAATATCCCACTTAGAAAATCATTAGTCGCTTAAGATTTCATTTTTTTCTCCGAACCCAGAAGGAAGTGGTTCATTTGCATACATATGCGAAGATCCATTTCTAAATTTTTTAAAATATTTTTTAATTTAATGCAATTAAAACTATATTCCTCGAAGCTTGACAATTGGAGTTGGGGAGTTAATTGATTAATGAGGGTCTAGGGGGTAGTAAACCGGGAATAACTTTCGGTGGCACCGACCGCATCAGAGGGGGTATCATTCCAATAAGAGGGGGGCGTTGCTCAATTTTTTATGTATAATTAAGCATTAAACCTTAACTATCCAATTTAAATATATAAAAATTGCAAGAATCTTTTGCATAAATGAATGGAATAATTGGATTTTCCGAATGAGTAAAAAACGGAAATCAGAAATCGGTCGTCGGGTGAGCCAACTTTGGTCAAATTTGCGCATGGAAAAGGGAAATGAATTGGGTAGAAGTATTTTAATAAGGATAGGTTATCACATTAAATAATAAAACGAGTCATTTTGAATAAATGAAAAATTAAACGTAAGTGATGAGCAAATCGGGTATCATCGCGCTTAAATATGGCGGCCAGTGCATTCGATTGTGGGCTGGTACAGGAAGACTACGCCGCGCACCCAAACGGGCGAATAGATGATTGATTTGACAGTTGCTAAAAAAGTGGCCTCGAATCTCTGCTCATAAACTGTAATGAACCCAAAATGCAAATATTGACCTCAAAATAATGCAACCATTTAATGATTAATTACTTTTTGAAAGCTGTCACATTTGCCTGACCAGCTTTTTCAATGTTTTTTTTATGATATTTCAGCTCAAATATTTTTTCATCAATATAAACATATAATGCCATCAATTCCAAAAAAACCGCGGTAAACCTATGGACAAAGAAAACTGTGCTCTTACATACAACTCAAAACTTGTGGTTGATTTTAAATTTTAATAGAGAATTAAGCAACAATTCAGCAATCCGTAATAGTTCATTTCACTTTTTTATTTGATCCCTTTTGATATTAGCAATAGGCAATTCACGGTTTAAAGGAGAAGGGTGAATACTGTTAACAATGATGTTAAGAATGTTATCCCTACACACTTGCGTGTAGGCATGACATCACGTCCTAGAGTTATATCTGGGCAATGTCCCGAAATGAAACAGGTCCTTTTGGACCGGAAATTTGGGCAATGGACATTTGGGCAGCCAAGCCATTTTTAAGTGGACAATTGGAACAGTCATTATGACAGCAAATTAAACCTTCCAATTCATAGCATGCTCACAAATAATCAGCAATACAAAAATGTTATACTACCGAAAATAATTTATTCAGGACAGAAATATAGAAAAATAAATAGACAAATATTACTAAACAAAAATCAAATACAGTAAACAACTGTATCACCCCCTAAATCATTGGGCTACGGTCCCTTAGACAAGGTACGGTGAATCGTACACACTGTTTCCGCGCCATACTCCGCCCTCGTCCACATTGTCCATTTTGGATTTCATCATATGGCCAATTCGCGAAAAGAAGGATACTTGGCCAGTGTTCATGTTGCCTACCAGGCAACCAAAAATGCCAAGCTCAGGGTTGGCATTAACGTTGAGCATTGGTTCGGCATTTGGACGAACAAAGTGATTCTACAAGAAAATTCAAAAAAATTAAATTTAAAAATAACTGAATAGAGTATTTTTGACATATTTTTTACAAAAATTTTTTTTGAAAATTAAAAAGGTTTTTGAGTCGAAAATATGGCAATTGGCTCGTACTTGGTTGAATTTTTTTTTGAAAAACTCGTTTCGATTCCATGAATTTTGGGCCCAGCTCACACCCATGAGAGTATTTTTTTAAAGAAAACTAATTAATCCTCTGGGGTTTTTATTGCTAATCACCTTAACGGTTGTTGGGCGCAGCTTTTCCGTGAGATAGTAAAAATCGCGCTCAGCGGGCGCCATACTTTGCAATTTCTTTACAATGTCCTCATTAAAAGACATTCCTGTTGGGCCACAATCATTGGCCTTCAGCACATAATCTTGTGGATTCTCCATAGCTTTCTGCAATATTTTAATTAAGAAATATTAATTTAATAAATAGGAAATTTTAGTGCCAAAAAAACCTAATAAAAATAAATAAATGACGCAAAATATCAAAAAGGTGCAAAAAAGATAGCAATGTTTAAATCTTTTTTTTGTGGGGCGTTTTTTTATCAAAAAAATTAAAAAATGTATTGTTAATTTATTTGTGAATTTAAAAAATTACTAATTGTAAAATAAGCATGTAAAATATTTTTTCGAGACTTATAAACAAACAATTTTGGTGGAAATTGTTGCTTTTATGCCTCCAAAATAAGTCTATTAATTTGAATGCTCTTTATTGCATTTTTTAAATGGGGTGTGCCTTCAAAACAGGAAAGTACCCAAATTTCATAAGAATTTTTTTTAAATAGCTACATTAAAAAGAGTTTGTCCGAAGCGACACTGGAATTCCGATTTTTCATTAATTTTTTTAATTATAAACAAACTTAAAAAATTCTTTTAAATTTTCAATTTTAGCTTCCATTCATTTTGAATAGTGAATATTTAATATACAATAGGTATTTTTATTTAATTATGCTTTGCCTGTCGTATGCCTTCCTCAATGTTTTCGTCGGCACCGATTGGCCAGCCTTTTATTTGCACCTTTCGAATTGCTTTGGCCATCCCTTCTTCCCCGGGTCCCGTAAAGAAACGCTCAACAATGCCAGGCGTTGAAAGCACCTTAAAAACATTTTTCTTCATAATTCTATTCGAAATATATCTGTTCACAAATTTTAAAATGGTACAAAATTTTATTAAAATTTTAAATTCGATTTAGTAGCCACTATAAACCAAATGCCCTTATTTTGGTCACTGCCATGCATTTTCCAGTGTCAAGAAAAAAGTTTTGGGCCGTTATTCGGGACGAAAAAATGGCCGGGATTCGGGAGCCAAAAGGATTGCAAGCAATTACGGATTAGGGATGTTTTCGAGGGTGTGAAAAATATCTGTCTCGAATCTCGAGAAATGGAGACTTGGACAAAAAATGGCGAGACTTTTCTCTAGAGTAGAGATTCTCCAGCAACACAGAAATTTAGTGTTGCCTTCTTACCTGTTGCATTCTCTTCGTATGAGACACAAAAAATGACATTGGCCGGCTTTTCTTAATAAAAAAAAAAATAATAATTGTAATTAAAAAAACATAAATGCCCATTTTTACAATGGCCGTTGAACGCTCAAATTCAACACAAAGTGCCAATTCTGCGTCCGAAATTTCTCGGCCAATGCGATCAACCAGAACAGCCACCACATATTTACCATCAAAAATCAGTGATTTGTCAACGGGATCGATTTTTAAACTAAAATAACAATTTTTTTTTTTTGAAAAATAGTGTCATTTAAATTCGGCATTTTTTTGGCTTCGTCACCGACCGACTGAAAGCCTCTTTTAGGGTGATGAAGCGACTTTTGACTATGTTTGATGTTATTTCCTCCAATTTGTGCACAATTTGGCGAGACTCAAGCATCAAATGACTGTTTGGATTTCCATGTACAAAAAGGATCACTGCTTCATTATTTCCAAATTGTTGCCTAAAAATATGTTAACTTTCATTTTAAACTAATAAAAAAAAATTAACCCCTTAGAAGAAAATTTCTTAAAACAGGTTCAATTATTCGAAAGCATAATATTTGAACAAGCCGTAGCCAAAAGCAGGAATTTATAGCCGTTTTTGGCCAAAAAATCAGAAAATTTGCCTTTTTGGGCCAAATTTTCAAATAACATTGTAAAATGGGGGTTCGGCGTGCCGTTTTTCGCCGCCGGGGAAAATTTTTGGAAATTTTAACCCAATTAGTTAAAAAATTGCTGAGAATTTTTAAAAAATTGCTTTTTTCATGAAAATTTTTAATTTTTCACCCATTTCCCCTTAATATTAATTATTAATTAATTTTTCTTACCACGAATGGTACAGTGTCTCGGCATACATTTTGTCCGATTGGTTCAACGGTGTCACCGCCTCGGATGCGTCAAGGCCCGCATTTGCGACCATTCGCCGATGAAGTTGCGAGAAGCGTGCGCTTGTCGCGATGCCGCCAATCGCGCCCGTGTTCACTTCAACCTGTCAAAAAATATTGAGCAATTTTTTTTTTTTGCTACGGTAATCCTCCAAGAGGGGGCGGAGTCGTTATTTAAAAAACGATCATTATGATAATTTTTGATGAAAAATTATTTATAATTTTTGCTCAAAGCAACCAAATTTTTAATTATTATTATCATTTGATAGCCCTAAGTGTTCTCTATCAGTGTGCAAAATTGCAAAAAAATTTCGTTAAGTTTCAAAAAAGTTATGGCTAGAGGAAATGAAAAATCTTGTTTTTCGAACATTTGGCCATAACTTTTTTGAAAATTAACAAAAAATTTTTAATTTTGCAGGCTAATCGATAATTTTTTGGGCTATAAAATGACATTAAGAATTATTGGTTGCTTTAGAGCAACTAAAAATTAAATTTGTTCAAATGGACAAGCAAATTTGATCAAAATTGAAAAGTGTCCGATTTCAATGCTCAAATGACTCGTATGATTTTCTCTACAAAGAAACGACAAAGTTTACTTATTGCTCAACAATTAAATCCAAATTGAGAATCTCATCATAAATATTTCAGATTTTTGAAACGACTTTTTCGGATATTATGAATTTTTTTGAAAGTGTGAACCTATCATTTTGTGTCACCAAAAATTTTTGTGAATATTGAAGACCAAAAATTTCGTGACACACTGTACTTTCGGATGATACAAAATATTTGACAAGTTATGATTAGGGCCACAATTTATATTTGCTAAAAACTGCCAAAATAATTTTTTTTTTAGTTTCTAAAAAGCCCAAAAATAGGTGCTAAAAATGGGAAAATAGTTGTTAAAAAGCTTCAAGTTTAGGGGCTGTAAAATGACAAATTTTGTTCAAAAAAGTAAAAAAAAATTAGAACATTCATTATTAAGCTAAATAATAAATCAAAAATTCTTGTCAAGAAAATAAATAAATTATTTTGGAGATGATATTAGGGGTGTATTATGCAAAAAAAAAAAATTTTCTTTTTTTATATTTTTATTTTCGGGTCGATTCTTAGGGGTGTATTTTTTGAATTTTTTTCAAATTTTGGCAAAAAACGCCTAAATAGTTGTAAGCTGTTTTTTTCAATTTTTTTTTTTTTTTTAGTTTTTTAGGTGCTAAAATAAAAAACTAGAAAATAGTTAGGGATGTTGTTTTGTGGCATCGAAAAAAGCAAAGTGCATGAAATAATAGGCACAAAAATAGAATGAAAAAATTAAAATAAATTAAAAATATATACCTAAAAAAAAGTCTGAATTTTTTTTATTGGGTTTCAAGTGCAGATGATTTAAAATTTAGAAAAGTTTGAAAATTTAAAATTTAAAATCAAAAATTTTGGGAAAGAATTCCTAAAGTGTGAATTTTGAAAATTTCATATTTTAAGTTTCTTTTAAAAAAATATTTTTGATATTATTTAATATAAGAATTTCCTTGCAATATACAGATCAAATTAAATAGAAAAAATTCTTTCATAGCACAATTACAGAACCAACGAGCACATTGTTTACAAAAATTCTTATTTACGATATTCACCTGCTTAAGCACAATTTGTCCATTGTCATCTTCGCTTGCCATATAATCCTTAATTATATTTTAAAAAATATTTTAAATATTTACAAAATGCCAACCGCGCGTTGGCAAAACATTGCCACGGGCTGCTGGAAGCCATCATTGTACAAATTGTCAAGTCTTCTGATAAGACTTTGGATTATACTTTTACGCTCACTGTTCACCACTTGGCGATGTGCATCTTTCAAAAATGCGTAATCACTTGAAATGCGGAAATACAGCAAAAGCATTGCCTGAAGTTTCGGGAAATAATTAACAAATATTTTTCTAAATAGATTTGGGTTTTAATTAAAACATTTCAGATTTACCGGTGTGTCCCTATCGGAATCTCTGGCACTTACTTTTCCCAAAATGTCAAAAAATAACTATTCCTAGGATTTTAAACCAAATTTTGAAAGATTTCAAGGGGTGTATTTTTCTTTTTTCATTCGATTTTTAGGGGGTGTATTTTTCGTTTTTTTTGAAATCCCGAATTATGGGGGGTGCGCCAAAAAATTACAATTTTTTGCCATTTTGGTCTCCATTTTCAAAAAAATGGTAAAGTGTGTGGTCCGGCGGTGTCGATAGGCGCCGCCGGAAAATTTTTTGAGTATTTTAATGCAATTTTGTTAAGAAAATTGCTTAAAATTTCAAAAAAATTTACTGAAAATTTTTACTTTTTTGGGTTTCGGGGGGGCGGGGGGGGGGGGGGGGCTTTAGCCCCCTCAGCCCCCCCTCCCTGCCTAAGCCCTTGGGCTCAAATCGCATCATCCATAACATTTGAGTAGTGTTGACATGTTGGTAATGTTAATTGGCAGGATTTTACCTGGTGTACATCCACAGCTTGTTGGAATAATGAGCGCGGAAATGGGGACGGATACAATGCAAATGGCAGAAATTGGGTGACAATGTTTACCTGAAAAATCGTATGAATCAGAGATAAAGAACTTTATCGGAAAAAGAGATAAATGAAAATGCTTTTAATTATACATTATCGTTACAAAAAAACGAAGATACTGTGTTATGGTATTCCGTTACAATTATTTTTAACATATTTTGAGAATTTTTTAAAATTATAGAATGTTTTTTTTATTAAATATAACCTTTTTTTGAAAATGTACCCTTAACAAAATATTAAAAATTAATTTTTAAAAATACTTAATGTGATTCAAGGCCTATTTAGGTCATTTTTATGGCATTTTGAACCTATTTCACTCTTTACGAAGAATTTTTTTCCAAAAAAATAACCATTTAAAAATTCATTTTGATGAAAAATGGTTTAGCCTAATAACATTGTATAAGTAATTGAATTTTGTCTAACTTTGCCCTTTTTGTAGTAACATTCGTTGCAAGAATTCATCAGCTTGACAAGTCCGTTGGACAAGGCCCAATCTTTGGCATCCAAACTTTGTTCCAACAAAATTTGCGGATCATTTTCAATATTTGACACACAATATTGTTGCGACAGTTGCGCGCCATCCTTTTCATCTCAAATGGCACAAATTATGATTAAATTAATTAATTGATAATCAATTTATTTAAATTTATCATGAGAATTTTTATTTTGAAAATTTTTGGTTTAAATTCAACTCAAAAAAAACTGTCTTATTAAAAAGAATAAGTGGTTTTTTTAGCATAAGTCCATAAAGCTAAGATAAAATTAATTAGAAAAATTCAAACTAAATTCTCAATACCTCTATTTTGGTTTGGTGATCCAAGTGCCAATTGAATTGAAGCAAGCAAAAGCAAAAAGGCGATTTGCAAGAACAACATTATACAACTCAAAAAGATGCAATAATTTTATTTTTAAAATAAATTTATTTTTTAATTCAAAAATTTTAATAAACAAATGTTCAGATAATTGTGTTTATATATTAACTATTTATTGATTTATAGGTGAATATTACGCGTTTCACATGAATAACACAAAATACATTAATTAATAAATAAAGAGTAATCGATGTATATTAAACAAAAATATTTGGCTAGAAAAACATTTCCGGCGGATACAGTGGAAGAACATTTGATGCCAAATGCCAAAAATTTGACACTTTTCTCAAACCACAAAATTTATAATAAATTTGTTAATTTAGAAAAAATTTAAAAAATTATTTAACAAAATTCTGATTCTACTAGAATTTTCAAAGAATTTCGTAAAAACAGCCATGTATTTTTTGACAAAAAGTTATAATAACTTCTATCAAAAGCTTTTAAATATTTATTTTGTATATATTGCCAAAAAATTACACTGTTTTCCTGGAAAATTTCATCACCTGAAAACTCTCCTTTGTAAGTGTTTTCTATTATCCTGCAAAATTTCAAAAAAATTCATAAAGTTTCAAAAAAAAGTTATGACCTGAGAAGCTCAAAAAACCAAGTTTTTTTCAACATTTTTGGAGCTTAATGAAACTTTTAAAATTTTGTAGGCTAATAGAAATCATTTATCGAATGATATCAAAAATAAATATCTGATTGTTTTTGAACAAACTTATAAAAAAAAAAAAAAAATTTTGATGGTTTTTTGAGTAACGCCCATTTTGATGGTTTTTTGAGTAACGTCATAGCACCGCGGTCATCATGAAAAATTTTGGATATTTGTAAAAAATCGGGAAAACCGGGAACGCATCAAGATCTGAAATAACCTGGGTTCAAGTAAAAACCTCGTATGGGTCCCGACTCTTTGTAATTCTACTAAAATAAGCCTTAAAATTTCAAATAAATGCAAGGGGTTGGGAACCAGGGATGGGCCAAATCGTAACCGAAAAAAAATTTGCGAAAGCGAAACGAGAAAGCGAAAGCGAAAGCCCATCCCTGGTCCTTTCCAGCTTATGACGAATTGGCGAAGTGAGGATGGATTTGAATTAGGGAAAAAGTGGATAAAACCAATGGTCCGAGCCCTGGACGAGTGGCCTCGCCAAAATCGGAAATCTCATGGTCGCGCGACTAATGTATTCGTGTGAGGGAAATGCCAAGAAGGGAAAAAAAAAACAATTTTGGCCCAATTAAAATTTTTAATTCAATTAATCCATCTCTCTCTCTATCTATCGCTTCCCGGCCTTTTATTTGGCTTCAGCAAAATAAATCATATAAAAATTAACAATAAAAAAAAGGAAAATTCAGGATATTATTACTTTTATACAGAAATATGGAAAAATCAATACAAAAGATCGGGACCAAAAAAAGAAGAAAATTAAAATTATTATTAACATAAAAAGAAATAAAGATCCAGACCAAAAATAATGAAGAAAAAGATCAAAATCATTATACCATAAAAGAAAATAGAGAGAAGCGATCCAGTGTGTTAGATTTTGATTATTGGCGTTTTATTTGGTTAATTAAGTTGTCCCTTCTTAATTATTGTTTTATTGTCTGTCATTGTGTCTCTCGCCTAATCGATATTTTGTCATTCCCTCCCCAGCATAAAATGTTCCCCCTCTCATGGTTCAATTTCATTCTGTTGGCAGTGCACTTTTTATATTGTATTTGGTAAATATTTTCCTCGGACTTTCCCCCATTTTATTGTTGCTGTTTTAAATAAAGTGATTTGTCCCCGGACTTGGGCATTTGTTGAGGAAGAGCTTTGTATTGGACCCGACCCAAACAGCAATATTTAGCACGTGGCGCTCCTGGCGAAGAGTTAGCTGTGCCGGCATTGTGGATTTTGGACTACCGAGAAGAAGCCGATTTGAAGAAGCGACCAGAACAAACGCATTGTTGCGGTTCTGCATTTTTCTTTTGTTGCGGAAAGAACAAACGTATTGCTGCGGTTCTACTTTTTAACGCATTGCTGCGAATTTCACCGATTTCGTCCCACTGCTAACGCATTGCTGCGATAAGTGAGGACTTGGTACCGACTTATTAACGCATTGTTGCGAACGTCTTGGATTTCGAAACGCCGAATTTTATCACCGCCGCTTAGAGGGATGACCGAACACAACTTCGAGCAGATTCGCCGGACCAATTCGCCAATTGTACACGAAGGAAATGTGCAATTCGCCAACGAAATCGACGGGATTGAAATGGATGAAAACGAAATTCGGCGTCGACTTCTTCAAGTAAAGATCAGACAAGATGGAAATGCCGATTTGGCGAGACACGGAAAAATGAACATTGGCCACAGAGAAAACGGAAGGCCAATTTTTAATGAGGCCCGACCACCACAAATTCCACAAACACAGCCAAATTCCCACCTCCACGCCGGTCTGGTATTTGATGGCATGATGGCGCAGGCAATTCGAAGCCTCGATGGCTTTTCATATACCATGACTCTCAACACAATTCCGAATTTGGATGGCAGCAAAGGCTCTGATTCAGTGAACCCCTTTTTCAAGCAATTTGATATTGCAACAGAAGAATGGCCCGAGTCGAAGCGATTGCGGGCTCTGCGTTCCAAATGTTTTGGCAAAGCTGAGAGAGCTTTCAATTCCGCGGTTGCTGAAAATCGCCATGATTATCAACTGATCAGAAGAGCAATCATACGACAGTTAGACGACACAGATGCCAAACAACTGACAGCATTAGATCAATTGATGAAAGGAATTTGGCTTCGGCCGAACGAAACGGTTGATCAGCTCGGCGAACGTGTTTCGTGGTTGGTCCGCTGCGCATATCCCGGCCTCACTGAACATCTGTACGACGAATATTCGGCCATGCACTTCATTAGGGCCCTCCCTAACCCTGAATTGGCTACCACTTTAGAGATGACGCGTAAACCAGGAGCAACATTCGACGAATTCATCGCTCAAGCGGCACGGGCAGAGGCAGTTCAAAATGCCGCACGAAATTCATGGCGAAGCAACCAAAACAACGGCTGTTTCCAAAATCAAAGAAGGCATATTGTTTGCTATAATTGTGGCCGAGTCGGACACACTTCTCGGAATTGCTATTCACAGCCGAAACAACAGACGCACCAGGACAATTCTCCAAGCAGCAATTTCCAGTCATCACCATCATTCAGGAACCAAAATTTTCACTTTCTGCAAAATGATGAACTGCCAAAAAGGGGAAATTTGTTTGTCGGAGCCGTAAATTTGGAGCACCGACCCGAAATCGAAAAATTCTTCGGAAAAACAACCAATGAGTCGAAAAAAGGAAAATTTTTTGAAGAAAGCCCGGCGGTTGGAAAAATTATGGCGGCCAAAGTTTCGGTATTTGGACGTAAGTTGGATGCCATGCTCGACGGCGGCTCCCAAATTTCTTTGATTTCGGCCAAATTCTTCTTAGAAATCATGGACAAAGTAAGTCAAAAGGACATCGTCACCTGCTCTGAAAGCCGGATCATCGACATAAATGGAAAGGAAGTGAAATGTTTTGGAATTGTTGCTTTGCCAATTCAGAGAGGACCATTAGAAGCGAAAATCCGTGTTTTTGTGGCCCAATCGACATTTGGCTATGATTTGCTTTTCGGCACAAATGCCATGGACCAATTAGGTTTCAAAATGCTTGACGCAGTGAAATGCCGCATTGTAGACTTTTCGCCAGCTTCGAAGACCGAAAATTCGCCTCTGATCACTTTCAAAACCTTCGTGTGCCATGGCAACACCAGTACCAACAGAGAAGGGCAGAAAAAGGGGAATAAACATAGATCGGACCCAAAAAACGACACTGGTACCAAGAAAGGTAAAGTGGTGGAGAAGAAATCAACACGAAATGCTGTGGACAATAAAAGGAGGCCATTATTCAACAAAACGTTGGTGCCCCAACTGATAACCAAGGAAATGCCGATCAAAAATTCTGAAAATTTTGGAGCAATTGCTGCGAACAAACAACGATTGAGTCCTGTTGAAACGAAAGTGGACATGGCCAATGACAAGGCGAAGAAGCGCGTTTGGAGAAGGAAAAATTATGGCCAAATTCAGTTAGGGACAACTGAAAAATTGGGTAGGGGGAAGGTCAGCCCAACAACGGTTTCGTCTGCAAATGGGAGGTTGGATCTATGCGATCGCCGCCCTGACTCTTGGTCCCAATCGCCCTTCCATCGAGGCGAGACTGACGCTAAATTTGGCCAAAGAATTTTTTGTCGCGGAGGAAAGCGCCGTAAAGAGCCCGACCGTGGAATGTTAGGAGACGGAGGCCGGCACAAGCTCAACTCGCCCACCACCTATCGGATGCCGAATGAGCACGAAAGGCAGGGGACGCCTTTTTCTTGGAGGGTCGGGATGTGTTAGATTTTGATTATTGGCGTTTTATTTGGTTAATTAAGTTGTCCCTTCTTAATTATTGTTTTATTGTCTGTCATTGTGTCTCTCGCCTAATCGATATTTTGTCATTCCCTCCCCAGCATAAAATGTTCCCCCTCTCATGGTTCAATTTCATTCTGTTGGCAGTGCACTTTTTATATTGTATTTGGTAAATATTTTCCTCGGACTTTCCCCCATTTTATTGTTGCTGTTTTAAATAAAGTGATTTGTCCCCGGACTTGGGCATTTGTTGAGGAAGAGCTTTGTATTGGACCCGACCCAAACAGCTTATTTAGCACGCCAGACCATTATTAACATAAAAGAAAATCGAAACATTTATTATTTTATATGTTTTTTTTGTTTAAAAATTCAAATGAATTCCTCCGAAAGGAATGAAATGGAAAAAGGAGCAATTAAACAAGAAAAAAAGAAATACAAAAAGAGCCCAAAAACTGCGCAAGAATGCAAAGTTTGTGGAAGAGTTACGCTTTTCAAATATTACAAAATACAGAGCTGTGATGGTAAGCAAAAATGTAAATTAATAATTATTTATTTAAATTTAAAATTACAAAATAATTTACAGAAATTTATTAGTAAATAAATAATTTTTTAGCATGTAAGCAATTTTTTCGGCGTACGATCATTAGTCAGCGATCATTCATTTGCCCGAAATCAAATTCATGCGCCATAAATAAAGGTTGCTTTTTTCACATTTTGGCATCTTGAGCAATTTTTAAAAAATAGCAAAAAATTTTTTTTATTATTTTTCCTCAGGATGAATTTCGAACCCTTCTTCCTCCAAAAATTAAAATAAAAAAGAAAACTTAAAAATAAATTTGGCTTAAGAAATGAAGAGCTGTCGCGCGTGCCGTCTTGACAAGTGTTTGCTGGAAGGCATGGACCCAACAATGGTGGAAGCTGAAAAAAGTGCGAAACTAAGCCAATTTATCCACTCGCTTTACAAACGACGTGCATTTCTTCAGCAGCAGCTGAAGGAGAAAGAAGAAAAAATCTGTCACATGGATACAGTAAGATTTAAGCAAATACAGTAACATTTTTAAATGTTTATTTATTTGATTTTAGGAAACGGTAATTGAAAATGATAAAAATGGCAGAACTGTTGATGTGAGAAATGAAGGTCAGTCAGAAGCGAGTGAATATAATTATTGCAAATTTTTAACGCTCTATCCAACAATTTAATGAATTAATAAAAGCAATTAAAAATGAAAAAGTAAAAACCCTTAATTGTTTCAGAAATTATGTCAGTGATCCAACAATTACGTACAATGCCGCATTTCGAAATGTTGGAGCCAATTGACCAAGTAATTTCATGGTTTGATAAAATTGAATATTTTCTAGGTATACCTGGTTTATTGGGGGTCATTCATTTCGAGAATTCTTGAAAATTTTGCTAAAAATAGAAATTCAACAATTTGAATACCGTAATTAATACTGCCCACTGAATTAGAGCACCTCCTGAAATAAATCCTACCTTTTGATGGGGGTTTGCACGTGGCTCATTTAAATATACTTATTATTTTAAATATTATTTTTAATTCATTTTATTTATTTAATGTATTTATCTTTTTCATTTTAGACAATTCTTTTGAGATTTGTTACAATTCCATTGGTTCTGATGAATGCCCATTTTCATTCATCAAAAGACAACTCACAAATTGACACAAAAATAAATAACAAAGAAATTAGCCCAGTATTCCATGTCGCCGGTGTTAAAACGTAAATAATTTTAAAAATTTTAATACGTTAATTTAGTTAGAAATTTTTATTATTTTTATTTTTAGATTACAACTTTCTGATGAAGAATTTCTTTTGGTACGCGCTTTAATATCGTCACATTCAGGCATAAAATATAAATAAATAGAAATCAATTACAAATAAATTACATTTTATTTTAAAATTCATTGGCTCATCAAATTATTATTAAAATAATTATGACAATTCTTTAAATTTTAGCAGTTTTCGGTCTTTCTGATGATGGTCTTCGAACCTTACAGCATTTGTCTGAACATTATGCCAATCTGTTGATGCACCATTTGTGCACCAATTACGGCAACATGGCGGGGACACATCGTCATGCCGAATTGGTCCATTTGGCCAAATCGATGTTTTTCAATGCAGAACGGCTTCCCGAATATTATCGGCGAAAATTTTCAAATTATTTTATGAACAGAATTTGAATAAACTTTGAAAAAATCAAACGAACCTGAAAAGTCGAGATAAAATTTTGATTATTTTTTTTTGTTTTCTAAGAGTTATGTTAAAAGTTATTTCAGTATGAATAAAATTGATCCCGACACTTTGTGAATATTGACATTTTAGGATAACTCCGAATTTGAGGATAACCCCGACATTTGAGGTTAACCTAGACATTTTAGGATAAACTAAAATTAAGGATGACCCCACACTTAATGATCCCCGACATTCAATGGCGTAGGCAGGGGGGGGGGGCTGAGGGGGGCTAAAGCCCCCCCCCCCTCCGAAACCCAAAAAAGTCAAAATTTTCAGTACATTTTTTTGAAATTTTAAGCAATTTTCTTAACAAAATTGCATTAAAATACTCAAAACAATTTTCCCGACGGCGCCTACCGGCACCGCCGGACCCCCATTTTACCATATTTTTGAAAAATGGAGGCCTAAATGGCAAAAAATATTAATTTTTTGGCGAAAAAGGGCGAAAAATTTTCTAAAATACACCCCATAATTCGGGATTTAAAAAAACGAAAAATACACCCCCTAAAAAACGACTGAAAAACGAAAAATACACCACTAAAACCCGAATTTTTGACTTCAGCCCCCCCCCCCCCCCGAAGCCAAGGGTCTCTGGCTACGCTCTTGCCGACATTTAAAGATTTCTACAATTCAAAAAACGAGGCACGTGTTAGCTCAGTGTTTGAGCATCCCCATATTAAATTACTTTTCGTGTTATTAGGGCCTATTTTCTAGGTTTAATATATTATCGGCGAAAATTTTCAAATTATTTTATGAACAAAATTTGAATAAACTTAGAAAAAATCAAACGAACCTTTA
This sequence comes from Heterodera schachtii, assembly GCA_023374025.1. Taxonomy (NCBI): domain Eukaryota; kingdom Metazoa; phylum Nematoda; class Chromadorea; order Rhabditida; family Heteroderidae; genus Heterodera; species Heterodera schachtii. Next base: position 481,053 of record SIJG01000040.1, read on the forward strand.
GAGTCGAGATAAAAGGTTGGCCATGCTACAATATTATCAATTTCCGTTGATCATGTTCATCATGATTTCTACAAAAAAAAAAAAGAATAATTAAATTAAATTACAATTTAATTTATTAAACTTATTTTTATTGGAGAACTGTTTAGCATTATGAATTATTATTTTTTTATGTAATCATTTATTTATGAAGTCCAATTCTAAGGTAATTATGATTGAAAGAAATCATTCTATTTTTATTTTGAATCATGATTCTGTTTTGTTAAATTTAAAATATATTTTTTAATAAGAAAATTTGGGCATCAAAAATTATGTTGAATTAAAGTTTTATAAAATCCATTCATGAAATAAAATTCCATTTCTTAATTTTTAAAATTGAATCAGACAAATTCAACTGATCAGAAAAAGTGAGAGAAAAGATTCAAATATTTTGATAGAATAAAAGCAAAATAAAAATAAGAGTTTTTCAGTTTTTGTTTACCTCCGACCCGGACAAACCAAGAAAATCAGGACATTTTCGATTTTTTCGAATTGATTTCCTCAAATGAAGAAAAATTCAAATAAATATTTTTGCAATAAATTCACATATAATTTATTATTACTATTCAAAGACAGAAATGAATTTGTGGCTTTTAATATTTCTTATATTTTCCTTATTTTATGGAATTAAATCCGGCAAAATTCGACCAAATTTTGAGCAAATATTTGGCGAAGAATGGGACAAAAATGAAAGAGACGAAAAAATGATTAAAATGGAACAAAATGAGCAAAACAAGCAAAACGAACAATCGGCATTTGATCAAAATGGTGAAGAAAACTTAAATGGTCCAAATGATCAACAAAAAATAGAAACCATTCAAAAATTTGATGCAATTAAAGAAAAACTGAGAGAAAAAGGAAAATTACAAAGAAAAAATCAAACCAAAATTGAGTTGAAAATTGGCAAATTATTAGGAACAAGTCGAGCAAAAATACAGAAATGGAAAAATGAATTAAATTTAAATAAAAAGAAAAAAATGAAAAAGAGTTTTTATGAGCAGAAAAAAAGCGAATTCATTGAACGAATTGATGACTTTAAAAGTTTATATAGACATGGAAAACAGAAAGAATTTGTGAAGAAATTGGGCATTTCTCACGACACATTTTGGAAATGGAAAAAGGAATTAGTACCAAAATAAGTGGGTAATTAAATATTAATTAGTTTAATCATTGTTACTTAAGCACCTAATAAATATTCTGATTGAGGACCAATCAGAAAAGATTAAGCGATATTTTGAAATGAAAGTAATTTTATAATTGTGCTCCACAAAATAAATGATTTAAAGTAAATTATTTCACTTTTCTTTGCGAAATTTTAATTTGTAACCATTTAAAAATTTTTTTGGCCACAATTAATTAAAAATATTTTTTATTATTTTTTTTTTAACTAAATTGTTTATTTCCGAAACATCATTGGAGGGCTAAAATTGATGATTTGTAAAGGAATTGGGCATAACATTTTTTAAAAATAAACTTAAAAATTTATATTTTTTTTTATTTTTTTTTTGCGATTTGCGCCTAAATTTTTTTTTATTGGTTTACTTCAATTTTGCACTCATTTTTCAATTAATATTTTTTTTTTTTATTAATTGCATCAATTCTCACACCGAAAGGTCGGGAACACTTTCTAATTTAGGGTACTGAAGAGATAAAATCCAAAAAAAAAAAATATTTACATTTCAATCTGAAAATTTACCAACATTTTGAAATATTAAAAAAAACCCATCCCATGGTAATTAATAAATTAATTATTCTCAGAGTCAATAAACATTTAATGTATCAAATTTATCATAATATTTGCTTTAAAAAATAAATAAAATATTATTAAATTATTATTTTTTGCCAAAATGATTTCTTAAAAACCTACGTAAAAAAATTGATTTCTCTGTTATGAGTTATGTGAATTTATTAATTAAGAGAAAATAAAAAATTGAATAATATATTTAAGAAAACATTAAATAAATTCATTTAATGCAATAATTCGATTTCCCCCTAAAAAATGTTTTTTTGGCATTTAACTTTTTCAATAATTTTTTTTATTTATAAAATTGAATCCGGCAAAATCCTATCAAATTTTGATGAAATATTTGGCCAAGGATGTGACATAAATGAAAGTGAAGAAATTGTGATAAGGATTGAACAAAACGACCAAAACGAGCAAAATGATAACTCAACAGCAGCAATTGATCAAATTGGTGGAGAAATGGGAATGGACCCAAATGATCAACAAAAAAGAGAAATAATTCGAAAATTTGAAGCAATTAAAGAAAAACTAAGAGAAAAGAGAAAATTTGAAAATAAAAACCATAGCAAAATTGAGAGAAAGAAAATTATTAGGAACAAATCGGAAATTAATTCAAAAATGGAAAAATGAATTAAATTTAAATAAAACCAAGATTAAAAAGCGAATTTATGAGCATAAAAAGCGCAAATTCATTGAAGGATTTGATGAATTCAAAAAATTATATCGTCATGGAAAACAGAAAGAATTTGTGAAGGAATTGGGCATTTCTCAATTTACATTTAGAAAATGGAAAAAAGAATTGGTGCCAAATTGTCATAAAAGTCAAAGTAAGAATTATTTTTAGTAAAATTAAATTGCAATTTTCAGATGAGAACAAATTAAGAAAGGTGAAAGAATATTACGAAATTAAAGGCATAAATTCAAAATTAAGTGACAAAATAATTGCCAAGAAATTGGGAATTTCACAAGAAACGCTGAGAATGTGGAAAAAGAAATTTGCTTCCACTTGATCACAGTGATTCTAATTTATCATCCTAGAATTTATATAAAGCATTGCTAAACAATCAAATATTTTATATTTGTCATAGAAATTATAGAAATTTATGTTGTTGAAACTTTGAAAAAATAAAAATGTTATTTTTGAATTTTATTTAAATTTTATATTTATGAACAAAGAATGAAAAATCAGCAAAGATGAAAAAATATTTCAAAATTAAAGAAGTGAATTTAAAAATTAGCGACAAATTTTTAGGTTCGAAAAAAGACCAAAATAAAGTACTAAAAGGGAAAATAGGTGCCAAAAAGTTTCGCTATATATTTTATCATTAGTTAATTGCCAAACTTTTCATAATATCAAAATTATCTTTTATTATTTTTCCGAGGCTCGAGATCGATTTTTTATGGTTCTCATTTTTTTGGCTCATTTTACGAACAAAATCTGTTAACAAATTGCAATCAAATTTTAGATTCCCCCCCCCCCCCCCCAACGGCGCCTACCGGCACCGCCGGACTACAAAAATTTATTATTTTATAAAAATTGGCAAATTCGCAAAATTTGGCCATTTTTGTACAAAATCTGTGCACAAATTGCACTCAAATTTTTAAAAATTCGCCGTCCCTGCTGGGCACCCCTTGTTCCCAAAATTTTTTTTGGAAAATTTTACCACAAAAAAAAAATAGTGTAAAAACAAAAAATTCGCCGACAGGGAAAAATTTAACTAAAAAATTCACGGTCACGGTCACGAAAACCGTGAATTTCACGGGTTTTTTGGATCACAGTCACGTTTCACGGTTCACGGGTTTTTTCAGTCACGGCGCATCTCTAGCGGCCATGTAAGTGAGGCCGTTGTACGTTTAAATGTTTGAGTTCTTTAAATTCAAAATTTAATTTAATGCAAAAAAATGAAATAGGTGTGGTAAAAGAATAAAAAAAATTTCGCGGATCCAAGCCTTTAAAAGTGCGGTTTTTTTTATCGAAGAATCAAGAATTTTGTAAACTTTTTTCACAGTGTCGGATTTTCCGCCGGTGTAATATTTTAAGGGATCTAATTAAATATTTATCTTTTGAAACTTTTTTTTTTATTTGGCAAATGTACGATGTTTTCGTGCTCGCTGATTTTTGGCAATGCAATTTTGTCACCATAAGTTTGAATTAAGCGCTAAAAATGAATTTAAAGGTATTTTGTATTTTTTTTTAAATATATTTTTTACAAGATTTTCAACTCACAGACAACCGTAGGTCTGGATCCCTTAAGGACTGTGTTGGAAATTTGTACGGTACGCGCCGTTTGGAAAGGACAATTCCCGCATGAACACCACAATTTTCAATAACTCACTTAAATTAATTAATTTTTAAAAAATTTTAAAATAAATTTGAAATAAAATTAATAAATTATTTTTTAATTATTTATTTATTTATTTGTTGGGGGTTAAACCTTCAGCGCAGAAATTGTTGATAATTTTGTCAACTTATGCAAACAAAAGAGCAGAAGCATATAAATTATTTAAACTCAAAAACTGATCAAATTTCAAATTTTAGTTTTTGCCGCCTTTAGTAAAGTGTCGAGCTGTTGTGACAAATTGTTGCACTTAAAGGTTAAATAAATTTATTCATCTTTTTTCGTATTTGTTCAGGAGAATCTGTCATTTTTTATTGAGTTAAAAATTAATTTGCTCATAGCCAAAAAAAATAAATTTTAACTATAATATAATTCTATTTTTATTAAAATATTTAGACTTTTGAAAAATTTAAGATTATTGGGTTTTAATTTTTGTTATTTGGTGGAAAATGTCCTAAAATCAGTTAATCAGAATCATAATATGTAAAAAAAATTGGTCATTTGTTGTAAAAACGGAACTGCCACATTTGCGCCCCCACATTAGCGCCTCCACTTTTGCGCCGACACTTTTGCGCCTCCATTTTTGCGCCTCCCACATTTGCGCCTCTGGCATTTACAATTTAATTTTTGGCATACTTTTTTTCAACAGCATAGCTAATTTTTACCACAGATATTTAAGTTTTAGGTTAACTTTTTTAAATTTGAAAATTTATCTAGAATAGTAATGATGCAAATGACACTTTTTACCAAATATCCTAAACTTTTTGCACAAAGTTTTTCTTACAAACTATAACTAAGTTTTAATTACTTTCACCGGCGGCGTCTATTGGCACCACCAAAAAATGTGAAAGCGGTAAAATTGACAAAATTTTATAAATTCCCTTATATTTTAAGAGTTTTATCTCTCTTCGTTCCGATGTTAATTATTGTGTCTCCGAGTGTTTTTGACAACATATATTGCCTGGCGGACTAATAAATTAGGTGCTAACAATTAAGTAATCAACCGCCACCTGGGGTGGGGTCGAATTTGAACTTGCTTTTTATTGGAGGCAGTTTGAATAATTTTTTGTTAAGCATTTGTAGGGAATGTCTTTAATATTTTCTGATTAATTATCATTTTTTTGTTTGCAAAAAATGGGCGAAAAAGTGTAAATACTGGGAGGCGCAAATGTGGAGGCGCAAATATGGAAGCGCAAATGTGGAGGCGCAAATGGGGACTTACCGTAAAAACTGTTAAAAATGGCTGAAAGACCGCAAAATTAGACGAACTAACAATTCATTTTGTTTTTCAAACGAAACCCGACCCGAAGTTTTTGTTGGGCTTTTGGTAAAAAATGCACCCCTAAAAGTAGGCTCAATGCTCAAGAATGTACAATTTTTTCGACTTTTCAAAATTATTTCGTTTCTGTGGAAAAAGTCAATATAAAAATCTAATCTTTTGTAAAAGCCAATTAAATTATGTAAAATATTTATTTAAAAAATGAAAAAAAAAAGTTATATAAATCGTTTATCCGCAAAAAACAAAGAGATAGTTCGATAAAGTTAGAGAAATTACAAAGAAAATAGAAACAAACAGATAGTACACAAGACTTTTCTCTGAATACTGAAGTTGTCATAGGATAAAATTAATTTTGACCGATGCTTTTTCTTTAAATTACAATAAAATTTAAAATTTTCGAAGGCTAACGGTTCAATTTGGTGCTGAATTTCTTCTTCCAATGTCTCAAATTGGTACTTGGAATGCCTAATTTGTCGGCAATTTTCGTCTTAGTCATCATTGGGTTTCTTTTTCTCATCTCCTCACCTCTTTTCACATATTCCAATTTCTCAGCATTCGTGTAAATTTTGGTATATCCTTAACAAAAATCAAATTTTTAAATTAAATTTCATTATTTTTAATTAAATAAAAGCATAAAATTAAAGAAAATTTACGGATTGTCAAGTCCAATTTTTTCTTCCAAGTATATATTGTTTGCAATCGAGCACCTATTTTTTCCGCTATTTTTTCATTAATTTTCCTATTGGTTTTTAAATTGAATTTTTTTGTAAATTCTTTTTTCACTTTTTCGAATTGTTTAATTTTTTCTATTTTTTGTTGCGTTGATAATTTCCTTTTTATACCTTTAAATGAGAAAATGAATAATAAAAATTCTTTTATTTCTTTTTTTCTTACCAAATTTCTTGTTTAGTTCCTTCTTCCATTTGTAAATTTTACTCTGTTTAGTTCCCAATTCATTAGCAATTTCACATTCAATTTTATATTTTTTAGATTTGTCATATTTAAACCCACAAATTTTTTCTTTTCTCATTTGATCAAATTTTCTGATCAGTTCCATTTTTGTTTCTTCACTTTCCTCCGTTCTCTTCTCTCTTATTTGTCCCAATTTATTCTTCAATTTATAAATTTTGCTTCGATTTGTTCCCAACTTTTTTGCAATTTCATTTTCAAATTGAGTATTTGTCAAATTTTTATAAACATTTTCTTTTCGCAATTCCTTTTTCAACAAATTATATTTGTTCAAAATTTCCATTTCATTTATTTCTTCTGTGTTCTAAATAAAGATTTAATAATCTTTTAAATATTGAAATATTAGAACCCAGCGAATTTAAAAATATATTTTTTCCAAAATTGAATAGTTCGACCGTATTATATTACCATATCATTGTAATCCTCGTCAGCAGAAGAATTGCTCTGATCAGCAGACGAAACATTCTGCTCAGATTGCTCATCAAACTCATTTTCAAAGGATTCTTCGCTCAATTTGTCCAATTCAATTTTCGTCATTTTTATTTTGATTTTTAAATTCTTATTTTGTTCTTCCATTGTTTTTTCCTTTTTTATCTTTTGCAATTCTTTTGGCTTTATGTCTTCCATTTCAATTTGATTGGCATTTTGTTGTTCATAATTTTGGTTGTTATCAACAATTTCTTTCTTTATGGTATTCATTTCTTCGAGTTTTGGTTTTTTGAAGTTTTCTGATGTCGATGGCTGAAGGTTTTCCCAGAAAGCATCAAATAATTCTTCATCAATTCCATCAATTAGTACGAATAAAAATGAGAAGAAAATAATTATCAAGTTAATTTGCAGCATTTTTTTTAGTAATAAATTACAAAATAATAAATTTGAATTTTCAGCTTATAATATTAAATATATATTATATTATATATTATGGAATTTTGAAAAAATATTTTTCATAAAGTATAAATTATCAAATTAATTGCAATTTATCGTTGTTTTTAATTGTTATGCAATTGATTAACAAATATTTCATATTCATTTTTGTAAAGGTTGAAAAATAATTTTTATAAATTCCATATATTATAAAATTATAAAAAATTAAAATAATGGATTTAAAAAATTTTGGTTTTTTAAGTTTACGTTTCTGTTTAGTAAAAGGCTGAAATATAATTTTATGGAATTACTTCGACATTTTTGCTATTTTAGAGTATAATACAGAATTCGTGATTAGTTACCTCGAAAACCCAAGGAACTTCCAGTCTTATTTTGCCCCCAATCGCATGGCCACCATTCCAGTGTCCATTTATTGTATTTTCGGGGGTAATTCTAGATTTAAAGAACTTTCGTTCGAAAAATAATTATATAACTCTTTTAATTTGTCTTAATAAAAAAATGTAATCACGAAAATCACATGAAAATCTTCAAAGCATTTATTGACATTTATCCAAGATAATAAAAACATTGTTGGCAATAAAACCATAATCGAAATTAGTAAATTACAATATTGAATTATTAATTAATTGTCTGCCACCAATTTTTACAAAACAAACAAAAAAATTATTTTCTTGGCATGGTTTAATTCAAAATTATTTGTCCCACAACACCGTGACAATGCCTTGGGCTGGTATTGTCAGCGGAATTGTCCGCTTCCCGTCATGGATTTTCACTTTGGTTGTCTGAGTGACGGACGAGAACAACACCATGACAAGCTGCTTGTTGTCCGGGCTACGGAATGCCACAAATTCAATGGGTTTATTGTTGGCATTGTACGACGATGACGACAAATGGCCACCAAATTCGGAACCAATGCGCACAGAATTCGGCGGAATAAACCGACTGAAATATTTAAAAATATTATTGTATTATTCAAGGTATGGATGAGTCACATCCCTAGGAATATTAAAAAGCTTACACATGGAAATAATCATTAAGATACCACATGGATTTCGTTAAAGTGATTTTAAATATAATAAGTAAATAATAATTATTATTTAAATATTAGGTTATAAAAATTAAAAAAAAACCGGAATTGAAAATATAAAGCGGCTAAAAAGGGAGATGATCCCATTAAGAACCCAATAGAGTGCATCAAAAAATTTTTAAAAATAATTAAATAAATAAATAATATATTATTTAAATCAAAAAATGAAAAAAAAATTTTTAATTATTAATTGCACCAATTAGCCGCCAAAATTAACCCATTTAATTTTTCATGGATATTTGGACGAAAAATTGTCATCAGGATTTCAAATTCATTAATTTTCGGTGCGATTTTTCGAACTTTAAATTGTTTTTACCAACCTGAAGTGTGCCATTGCGTAGAACATTGGTTGCTTGTAAAACTCATCATCCTTTGCATTAATAATTATCTAAAAATGTTAATTTAAAAAAATATATAATATTAATAGCCAACCGGTGCATCCACAATATTGTCCACCCAATTTGGGCCACCTTTCATATCCAAGCCTAAATTCGGTATTCAACTGTTAAATATCAAATTAAATAAAATTTAAATTAATTATCGTGAGCATTGAAAAGTGGATCTAAAGCTATCTAATTTAGATATTTAATTTTTTAAAAATATTTTTTGCAAATAATGTAAACGATTAATAAGTTCAGCAGGCAAAATAATTTTATTTCATTATAAAAAATGGAAAAAAAAATTTCGACAATAAAAAACATCTTAAAATATTAAAATTAATAAGCATATGTCGCATTGATTTAAATAAATATTCATAAAATGAATATTTTACAAAGATTAATTTTCAAAATTTTTAAACAAATCCTATCAAAAAGCATATGTATATAGTTGAATTTTTAATGAGAAAATTTAAAATTCAAAATATTATTTAATAAAAAAAAGTCAAAATTTTTTTTTATTATTATGTTAACTATACCAAAATTATTCGGCATGCGAATAAAAAATATTTAATTAAATGAATTAAAATTTACAAATGTTCCAGTCAACCCATCCGACTGCCCAATCGCGCATGTCCTCAATGATGTCATGGCTATACAACAATGCGCGAGTCCAATTGCCCATGGATGGCCCCTTTTCTTCGGCACGTTCCGCCGCGCCGGTGCAAGCCTTTTAAAAAATTTAAATTAAATTTTAAAATAAATTTTATTTATTTTTTTACTTCGGTGGCTAACAAAAATTTGCCCGGATATTTCTCATGGAATTCTGACAACACTTCGTAGGGGCAATCAGGCGGTGAATACCAATGAAAAGCAAGGCCATCAATTACATTGTTCTCGGTTCCACCAGCGTAAAGCTAAAAGAATTTTAATATTTTAAAATAAATTAAAAAATTTATTATTATTATTAATTACTATCCCATTAACGGGAGGATTGAGGGAAGCAAAAGAGAGAAAAAGAAAGATAGCGAGAGATTGAGGAAAATAAGAGAACAGGCGGCCAAAGAATAGACGAGAAATAATACCACCACAATACCGTTAATGAGATAATTACCAACCCAATAAATAATTAATTAAATTAATGTCTCAGCAGAATGTACCTCTTTAGCAGCATCGGGAACCAGATGTCTGTTATCATCGTGTGCCATTATTTTTAAATTTTTTGACAGTTCATATTGTTTCAGTAGCGGGGACAGCACTTCATTTGCCCATAATCTATAATTTCAATAATTAAAGTTTTAATTAATTAATTATTTTAATTGTTTTTAAATCAATAAATTTTTAATTATCATTTATCCCCTAATGAATTAAAATGGTCATTTTTACCGTTGCATGGTCGAGTTCAAGTCCATTCCAGGCTTTGCACCATGCAAAGGCTCATTGGTCAAGGTCAGTCCCCAAAAATTGATGTTATGGGATTTGTATTCCTCGAAAAATCTAAAATTTAAAAAAAAATTAAAAGTTTTCAAATTTTTTCAAACGTTACCGTCTGAAGTAATTTGCAAATGCGCGATAATATGGACCATGCAATTCGCCCCTGAAAAAATGTTTTAGATAATACATTGCGTTGGCTTATTAGTGATTTATTTTATTTTTTATCAAAAATGTCGTTTTGGGTTCATTCATTGATCATAAAACTCATTCATAATATTCAAAATAATCAAAAATTAAGAGAATCAAAAAAATTATTTTAAAAATCTTAATTTTTTTAATGTTTTCGAAAATTAAAAATTATTATTAAAAAGAAAAAATAAATTTGTTGTGTTAAATTCATTTTAATTAAATTTTTAATTATATTTAGCAGTTTTTTACTAAATTTTTTTTCAGTCAGTTTCTTTGATTGTTAACAAAATTTTATTTTTATTAAACCAAGCAATTTCGATATTTTTAAAAATTTGACCCGAAAAATGCAATAAAATTCATTTACCGTCTAAATTTTACAGTTCCGGGTCCATCTAACTAAATTTAAACCAACTTGATCTGTCCTGCGCCAACCATTCGTCCGTTCGTTTTCATCCAACCAGGCGCGGACCAAGGACTGGAGAACAAGCGTAACTGATCACCACTCATTTCAATGGCTTGTTGAATGTTCGGGATCTTCAAAATCAATTTTATAATTAATTTAATTAATTAATAAATGTTTTAATTACAGTACCTTCCATTCCGTGTCTTCCTTTGGCAATGCAAATGTGCGCAATTCAAAGTCGTCCGGGGTGTCACAGTATGAATATTCGCGCACAGAGAAGTCACAAGCGCCCATCACAACACGGCCAACCGTGTATTTAATGCCTTGAACAAATTTTAAGTGTGAATTTTTGCGAAATATTTTTATTAGGCCTAGGCAGTAAATATCCTGTCAGTATTTTTACCAGGGATTTGGGTTTTTTTAATTCGGAAATATTAATTATTTGGAATTTTTATTCCGCTTCGAGCCTCAATTTTTTTTTTCTATTTTTTGGTTATCTCTTCCATAAAAGGTAAAAAAGTCGCTGAAATATTATTTCAATTATTTATTAGTGCTATTAGGTATTACCCGAAAAATATTTTAATCTGATTCAATTTATAACAAATTTTATGCAAAAAATCCAATTTTGGTTTTTTTTAAATAGAAAAAGAATTCTTTTGCACTAAAAATTCGGTAAAATTTGGTCCAGATTTTTAAATTTTCTGGTTATATTAATAATTAAGATTTCATTTATGCTAAACACACCAATGTCCTTGTCAAAATAGGCACGCAACAGTGTTGCGCGTGTGGTGTTGCTCAACGCGTTCAAATTGACGCCAGCCGCGTCAGTGAACGCACCGCCAAAGCCCAGAACAGTTTGGTATTCTTTTGAGGAATCCACAACAATTTCGATCCCTTCATCTGAAAAATAATGATAATTGTTTTGGATTTTTTTTCATTTAAGGAAATAAAAATTATTAGTAATTAATTTAAAAAATTTTTTTAACATTTTAAATTTAAAAAATAATTAAAATGATCCAACATTTTTTTTTCTTAGAAATTTGAAAAAATTTTTCATTTTATAAGGAGCTAAAGCAGCTTCATCATTATTTACTTTTCTAAGAGTCATTGGGATTTATGAATTCGCTAAAGCGGATTTCTTACATTTTTTCAAATTTTGAATCGTTTTTTCGGTCTGCTCCCCAGTACTGTTAAAATGTCACATATTTTAGAAAAATTGATCATTTCATGTGCAAATTAACTAAGCAAAACGGGACAACCGGTATTTCAAAGACAATCAATCATTAATTGTTTTATGGCTGAGTTAACATTTGGCAATTTGCCAGGATAACTGACGGTTGAGACTGAATTATTACTGCCAAAATGTGCCGGTTTTTCCATACCTTCGTCATCCGATGAGCAAATGCGCTGCGGCTTATCCTTCCGACGATTTTGGTCACTGTATTCCTCTTCGATTGGCACTTGCTGTTGATGGAGACGGAATTTGGCCGGGTCCGAAATGTACACAATGGCCTTGTTGTCATTTTTGCCCAACCGATGGGGCCCAATTGGCAGGTCGCAGAATGTCCGATTGCACACACAGACAAATGATTCGGAGCCGGGAAAGCGCCGTTCGGCACAGTCCGAAATTGAAACGGCATCACTAAAATGGAAAAAATATTTGAATTAAAGATATTTTTTAATCAAAATAACTTATTAATTAAGAAAAATTAATTACTAAATAAATAAAAATAATTATTTTAGATATTTAAATCCATTAAAAAAAGTTTTACTGTTTTTTTAATATTAAATTATAGGCGCTATCACCTTCCAATACAGAAAAAGATGAACACAATGCCGGCAATATTGACAAAAAGTGAAATTCTTTCCATTTTTAAATCTAAAAATAAATAATTTAAAGTTTCCGTTTAACTCAATGAAAAAAAAATAATTAAAACAAAATTTTTGGGAAAGGGAGGACAAAATAAAAATAACAAAAATTATTTTATTTTATTGAATATAATATTTTGCGAGCGTTGAAATAAATAGCTGAGAATGTTAATTTGTTGGGCCAAATAAACACATTAACATAACACAAATATCATCATCACATGAAGCACAAAAAAGAGGAGTGAAAAGGCAGCAATAAATTGTGAAACATCAAATAAATAAATAATAAAATAATAATGCTTTTTTTATGTGTCTATAAATGGAATTAATCACATTGGGGAGAAAGAAAGTCGACGGGAAAAACAGGGAAAAACAGCTAAACAAAAAAAAAACACACACAGAATGAAATGATAAATAAACAAAAATATTAATTGAAAATAGACAGAAAATAATTTGTAAAAATTTTGAGAATAAATGCCATTTTTTAATTCCAAAAGCAAAAAAAAAATAATATTTTTAATCAAAAAACTTGTCCAGCTTATTGCCTCTCTTTTTGAGTGCAATCATAATTAGATTTAAATTATAATTAGGTATGCATTAATTTCTTTAATCACTGACACCTTACAAAAGTGAATTTTCTTGGACAAATAAGGAAATCGAAAAGGCGTACAAAAAAAAGGCAAATGACTACAATTTATAGGCGAAAATTATCACATAATTTTGCGGGGGAACAAAGGTTAAATTATTGAATTTAAAATGCCAACGGACAGAAAGAAAATGATTAATAAAAATTATTAATAAACCAAAGGATAAAAAATATAATTTATAAATTTAAAAATGTCTCGAAATAATAATTTGACAGGCAAATTATTTTGATCCTGACTGATGACAGAGCTAATTGGAGTTAAAATCATAAAACATTTTAAATTTGATTATTAATTACTCAATAATTTCTGAGAATAAAAACAATATTTTTTTTGAAATAAATGGGAAAGCAACAAAAAAGATTTTTTACAATGAACAAAAACAGGATTTTTTTTTACTGCAGACGATGACACAACATTCATTCACACGTATTAAATTTTTATCGACGTTCATATTAGGATTATGAGTTCCGAAAATATTTAAAATTTACAATTTTAATTGTACTTTTTCAGTTTTTATTTAAAAAACGGCGATTTTTTTACATTTAAAATTTTTAAAATTTTTCTAATTAGATGGTAATTGGTATAATCGCTAATACTTAAATTTTTCGATTGGTTTTTGTTTCTTTGTCCCAAATTTCTTACCAAAAAAATCTCATCCTCTAGGACAATTTAATTTTGATAATGTTTTAAATTTTGTTTTCCATTGTTTATTTATAATGTCTGTTCAAGATATTTGTATTCAAAAAAACAATAGTTTAAAGTCCAAAATGTTTTTTTGGCAGACGAAAATGATTTGTTGGTTATTATAACTGGTTTATAAACGCAGGGCATTTAATTATGCCACGAGAATTTGATCAAATGATTTTAATTTTGGTTAAATTTCATTTAAGTGACAAGTCTGAGTGGACAAAATAACCGAAAATTCTCAACACATTCATTAACAGTTTAACAATATCTCTGAAATCACTTTCTTCATTTTAATTAAGATAAGTTTTCATTAACACTCAAAAAATTCGGGGAAATAACCAAAAAATGAATTTATTTTAATGCATTGCTTTTTTCTTTGTAAAATATAAAATTAATTTAAAAAAGATTTCATCCAATATTTATTATTATTAGAATTAATTAAATTATTTCTTAAAAAGATCATGAAAGAATTTGTTTAAAATGAAATTCAGAGAATAAGCATAATTGTCCAATATGGAATTTTAGCAAATTGTTTTATAATTTAAATTTTTTGTACAATAAAAAATAAAAATATTTCTCTTGAAATTTTTTATACAAAAAAGCAATCCATTATTATTTTGGTATGAACTGGCTTTATCATTAAATTTATTGATTTGTTGGCTAAATGCTTCAGTGATGGATGAAAAAGAACACTCAAAAAAAATTCCTTTAAATAATTAATCGCTATTTGTTCTCAAGAACGAAATCAATGCTTTAAGTATGAAAAAAAATTAAATCATTTTCTTAAGCACAGGAAAATAATTTTGTAAATTTAATTTTTTTAAAAATTTTCAAGACTAAAAGGCAATGTTTAAATTATAATAAAAGGTTTTTTTGTAGAAAATATTTTTGTTTATTCTTTTTGAATTTCAAATGTATAAAAATGAACAAAAATTTTAAAATAAATAGGTTTAAAAATATTTGTATTATTTAATATTTTAAATATTAAATTTTCAAATTTTCAAATATCAAAAAGATAAATTGGTAAAAAATTTAATGACTAATACAATTTTACCTCATCCTCTTAAATAGAATTATTAATCTGCTAAACGAGTTAATTGGTGCAGAAAACCAAATAAAATTTTGTTTCCTTTAATTAGTCCATTAGGTGGGTGATATAATAATAATTGTCATTATCAATTGGTGAAATGGATCCAAAGATCAACCGAATTTCTTTTTTTACACAAAACTGCGCGTAATCTTGTACCAGCCGATCACATTTCCCGATCGGCTGTCACGCGAATCTTCACATTTGACTGAGCGAAAAATTGAGCAATAATCTTCAGCCCAAATGGGAAGAAAAAATGATAGTAAAATTAATATGGAAAATAAAAAATGAATTTAAATTAAAAAATATTTATTTACTTAGGATCAAATTTATGCAAAAAATATATTTTAAAATTAATGTATTAAAATTTAAAAGTGGAAATTTATTTATAAAATGTCTGTTTAAATATTTTGTTAAATAATTTTTTATTTTTAAAAGGAAAATAAAAATAAATAAAAGCAAAATGCTAAACAAAGAGATAAGCAAAAACCTACCCAATCCACCAAATTTTTCAATTATGCTTTTTTTGTTGACAAAAAATAAACAAACAAAATTTTTTTTTTCCATAAATTTGATAAAAGTGAGCACGACAAAATTCGACGAACAATGGCCTGAAGCTGCACAAAATTTTTTTGAATTTTGTTTTATTATTATTATTATTATTATTCCAAAAATATATTTCACATTACGAAAAATGCACATTCGAAATGAAATGAAAAAAATTTGAAATTTTTTTCCTGTTTTTTTTTCTTAAATGCTTTGAGAATAGTGATATAAATAAAAATTGGATTTCATTTAATTAAAAAATTTCAAAAAATTTATAATGTCACTAAAAACTAATGAACAATTTTTTAAAACACTTTGGATGAAAAAAGATACCGAGTTTTTAATTATTACATTTTTTACCGAAAATTGCCAATTTTGGCAAAATTGACACAAAAAATTTGATTTAAAATTAAATTAGCCAGTAAAGTTTATCGAATAATAATTTCAACAAATTGAGTACCATAGAAACATAATAAACATTTCATGTGGAAAGCAGAAAAATCCCATTTTTTTGCAAGCAATTTTTTTAAATTTTCCCCGTGAATTTGTGAATTGCCCATAAATTCATTTCACATTTCTGTTTGTATATTGTTGTCTTTAAGGAAGCTGTCAAGCGTGGAAGAAGCCTTAAAAAAGGAAAATATTTTTAAAATTTTAATGAAATTGAAAAAAAAAAAAATTACTTTTTCTTTCTGCGCAGGAGAAATTTCTTTTGAGAAAATGATGCTCGTTTCAATCGTCATTTTTTCTGGATGTATTCCCCAGTTTTTTAAGACTAAATAATTTTTCATATTAAAAATGTAAAGCTATGTTATAGGCATATAAATAAATTATATATTCTTGTCAAATAACGAATTTTATTATGATTATATATTTTTTGAATTATATTGACAATTTTAATTAGATCTTTTTTTTTAATAGAAATAAAAAGAAATCATTCGGTTAAAAATAATTATAAAAAAGATCTGCAAAAAAATCGCAGTGAATTTGTAATAAAATGAATAATTATGCGTAAAAAATATCTGTAAAAGCGTCAAATTTTAATAAAATAAATATTAATTTTAAAGATTTGACCCTGCGTGGATTCTTCATTCTCATTGAGCAAATTTGCAATATGTTGCGGCACACGATGACCAGCAAATGCCGAGAGAACTGAACCGACCGAATGTTGCTCAATGAAATTGGCCACCATTTCTTGCGCATTCATCCACTCAGAATGGACCCAGCATGAGTCATCCACATGTCCTAATTAAAAAACACTATATATATATATATAAATTTAAATATTGTTCATCGAATTGTAAATTACCTACCGTATTTACTAAAATAATACGGAATGGAAAACGAATACTCTTAAATCCTCATAAAGTTTTTAATGCTTGAGAACCCCGGTCTCGAGTATTGACTAGAGAAAATTTTCCAATTTTTTGGTCTCGTTTCTCGATCTCAGGGTTTTCGGTCTCGATTTTTAAACTCGAGACCACGAAGCCAAGTCGTTTTTACACCCCTAATGATTGATAGGTTGAAAGGCAATGATTAAATTGGCTTAGAAAAATTGACCATCACCGCTGAATATTTTAATTCATTTTCTTACGAATTTTCTCGAAAAGCAAAAATGCCAAAATATTTTCAAAAGGAAAAAGTTTATGTAGCGATATGTTTTATATGCCAAAAGCAAAAACAATTACACAACCTTTCCATTCTACAAAGAATATTCTGCTATTTTTGTTGTACACCAACATGGCTAATATTTTCGCAAT
The DNA here is from genome assembly GCA_023374025.1 of Heterodera schachtii. Classification (NCBI taxonomy): domain Eukaryota; kingdom Metazoa; phylum Nematoda; class Chromadorea; order Rhabditida; family Heteroderidae; genus Heterodera; species Heterodera schachtii. Next base: position 498,391 of record SIJG01000040.1, read on the forward strand.
AACATATTTTTTATTTGGACGAATTTTTTTCGATGGCATTTTTTTGCTTGTTTCTGCAGCAGAATATCCAGTCTAAAAATATTAGATAAATTCAAAATATGTTTTTTACATTTAATTTACTTTGTTTTCGACACATTTTTGCTTTCTCGGTCGTCCCCTTTTCCGTTGTTGATTTGGTGAAGCAAGGACAACTTGGGCACTTTGCGAATTATGTTTATTTTCATTTTGATCACCGTTTCCGGCATTTGTTTGTGTTGGCATTTGATGATCAATTTGTTCAGGTGTCATCAATGTTTGATTATCACCTTGATTGATTTCCTTAACAATTTCATCAATGATTGGGTCAAGGCTATCTGACTGTTGATCATTTTGATCATTCATCACATTTCCAATCTCTTCTGGTTGCTGCTGGGCATTGATTTCGTCAAATGTTATATAAACATAGGGATCAAAAGGCTCATCACTTGTTCCAATGATTTGCTCATTTTGTTGATCAAATTGCTCACCAATTGGCACTTGATCAACAAATGCTTGTTGCTGTGCAATTGTATAGGTTTCTTCTCTCATTTGCTCATTTGGTTGATTAATTGGGTCGCCAAATGGCACTTGACACAGTGCAATTTTATCGGCTTCTTCTGCGCTTTTCATTGCTGATTCGGGCTGATTACTTTTGCTTGAGCTTCCCTTTCTTGGCCTTCCCGGTCTTCGTTGGCTTTTTCTTTTTTGAATGTTCAACTGATCACTTTTTTTCACAATTGAGTCGGATGTTGATTTGGTTGAGTTGCTTTGATCAGTCTTTTCACTTGCCGGATTGATAGTGATCACTTCTGGAAGAGGATTGGCCTGATCAGTATAGCCTTGCACCATTGGAATGATACTTTGACTGATCTCTGGATTGTTTTGTTCATTGATCACTGACATTGGCACATTTCCTTGGTCACCTGTTTCAATAACCTGATCAGCAATTTTATTGGTATGATCACTGCTTCCAGCAGTTTGATCAGCTTCATGCATAGAATGATCACTTATGCCCGCACTTTGATCAGTTTCCTGCACTGATTGATCATTTTGTCCAACACTTTTCTTCATATTTTCTATACATTGAACATCTTTTTCATCCTTTTTAATGATTTGGTTGATTTTCTGTCCATTATTTTGGTGGTTTCGTTGTTCATTTTCATTCTTTTTCAACAAAATTTTCTCATTAATATCATTTGCTATATAAGCATGAGTTATGCTTTTGCCCTTTGAATTATTTTTTGAAAAATTCAATTTTGAAAAATCTGACGAAATGTTTTTCACCAAATTAGCCTTTAATGTTGGTTGGTTCTGCAGAGAATTATCTAAAAAAATAAAATAAATGAGCAGTGATTAATAAATAGAGGGAAAAATGGTATTTTAGAAAAGAAAGTTGCCCAAAACTGAGCTAAAAAATGGTAAAATATTACCTAAAAATTACAGATTTTACTGGTTTAATTGATAAATTTATTTTAAGAGAGCATATATTTAAATTTCATTAAAAAATTAATAATTTTTGAATTTTTTGTAAAGAATTTTTTTTTTGAAAAAATCTTTAAAGTAATTGGCAGAAATTTTTTTTTCAATTTTTCAGTAAGTTTCCGACCAAGAGGCGTTCGTAGAAAAATATGATTTTTTAAAAATTCATTCCTAAATTACCTCCTCTTGAAGTAGCAGTTGAAGTTGAAGCAACATCGGCATTTTTCCCATTATTGTCAATGAGTATTTTTACCGTAGCCTCTTTCTTACAGGTTTTAAGAGTTTTCAATATGTCATCTAAAAATTTAGTTCATTGGATTTTTTCCTACAAATTTGAATGAAAAAGTATTTAAACAAACATCAAATTCATATTCAATTTTTTTTAGTTAATTTGTCAACAAATTATAAATTGAAAAGGTTTTTATAAAATTATTCCAAAAAAAAAAATTTGAATTATTTTCTATAAATATAAAATTTTAACAATTTTATATAACACATTTAATAAATTTTTGCTTGTTTGAATTTATTTTTCAAATTTAAAACAATTCCTTAAATTTTTTTATGATTAAAATTAACCTTACACTTTTTAATAAATTACTTAAAAATTGCTAACATGTTTTTTCTAGTAAAAGAAAAAGCAAAAAATCATTTTTAATCCCTTTTGTTAATTACTTAAATCCGTCGAATTGTCTTCATCAGACATTTCAGCATTGACATTCTGTTCATTTGGCTTCTCATTAGCGTCTGATTCGTTTGGCTTATCGACAAACACCTTGTCAACAAGTTCATTGAAATCATCTTTAGTTAAATTATTCTTTATTTTTTTTAAAAACTTTGAATATTAAAAAAACTAAAAAGTCACCAAAAATGAATAAATGTGAAGAATGAATTTTGAAAAAATCTCATTTAGAGATATATTGCACAATGTAAGCAAAATTTTTTTAAATCCCGAATAAATTCATTAAAATTGACAAAGTGACAACAAAAAAAAAAACCACAAAACTCCAAAAGTTACGAAAAAGTAATAAAAAAAAAAGGCAGGGGTGCGATAATTGCGGCGCTGACATTTGCGCCGGCGACACTTGCGGCGCCTAGTCAAAACGACACTTGCAGCTAAACGACGCCAAAATTATTGCAACAATTTATTAAAAGAAAATGCTTATTTGAATAATTATTCAAATTTAAGTGTGCTTAATTTAACAATTAATTCAATGGTCAGCTGATGGGACTTTTCAAGGAGTCTCATGGCCCGGTTTTCGTTAAATAAACATTTTCAAAGTACTGGCCTCATTTTTGATTCTTTTTAGCTCATTAATTCTTTAAGTTACAAAAGAACTATTTCAATTAGTGAAATTAATTTTTAACTTGGGCCAATTCTTTGCCAACGTCTTAACCGATTTTTGAAAGATTGATAATCTTTCCATAATAAAGAATTACTTATTTTTCCTTATGCAAAAAATGATTATCGCCATGCCTTTGGCAATATAATTGAAACCTGTTAAACATTGTCTTATTCATTTAGACCAATTAGTTTTGTAGAAAAATTGGTCAACCTAATGGCTATGAGCAAAATGAGGATTTATGAAAACAATTAGGTCACTCTGGCGCCGCAAATGTCGCTATGACTAAGCGCCGCAAGTGTCAGCGCCAAAATGTCTCCGCCGCAAGTGTCGGCGCCGTAAGTTTCGCCTTGACTGGGCGCCGCAAGTGTCGCCAATCAAAAAGTCATGAAAAAGTAATTTAATTTATTAAATTATTTTTATTATTTAGCTTGACCATCAGCGTTTGAAAAGATGTTAAAAGCCTGTCGGTTCTTTTCATTTTCGTCACTTTCGCCCGCAAAAGTTTTCCCATTTAAAGTTGTGATTATCAAAATCAAATATATTAATCTCATATTCGAGTATTAAAAAAAAAACTAAATTTTTGAATTATTAGCGTAAATCGTAAAATGAAAATTTAAAATAAAATGAAAAGGAAATATATTTACATGGGAAATGTTACGTATGCATAAAAAATCCATAATTGATTGGAGGCAAACAAAATTATGCCTCTCCATTAACTAATCTTAATGATGTAAATATTAGTTAAGAGCCTAGCTTTCTGAGACTAAAATGTCAGGGATTCTGGCACTGAAAATGCCGGGTGCTGTTTTTGGAAAACTAAAAAAATAGGTATCCTAACCCCTAACGGAGTGAGTTTCTTCAATTTCATCATCCTCTGAATTTGAAAGATAAAATTTGATAAAAATCTGTCTAAAAATTCAAAATTAATTTATATTTTGACTAAATTTTATTTTAAATATGAAAATTTTCGAAAAATCATTCTAAAAAGTCCGAAATAAAAATTTTAATAATAAATTAAATCTTTCTTTATTTATTCAAATTCGTAGTAAATAGTAGGGTTACACGGGTCCAGGTACCCGACCGGGTCCTAGACCCGGATACCCGGTTTTTTCACTACCCGGACCCGGACCCGGACTCGGTTTTTTGAAAATCCAATACCCGGTACCCGACCCGGTAGGTCCGGGTCCAACCGGGTCCAAAGTACACTGGTAAGAATGGGGGTCTGGGTCAAATTGTTGACCAAAGTTGGAGGAAAGGAAAAATTTTTTTAATTAAATTAAGATTTATTTCAAAAATGAGTAATTTATTGCTCCTGTGGCTTAGTGGTTAATCTTTTGGATTCTGTTTCCTGTTTCTCAGGTTCACTTCTTTCTCATAGCGATCTCTTTTAAATATATTTTTAAGACTTTTGCATTTTATAAATCAAATTTTTAAATAAAATTACTTTCTGCTTTAATAAATAAATTTTTAAAAAATGTTGATATAATTTTTATACACACGGCGAGTCAATTTTGGGCTCCAAGCGCAAATAAGTTGGATTTTTCGTCTTAGTGGTCTGTGAGTTAGTCACCAAAAGGGGGGTCTCAGGTTCGAGTCCTCCTTATGTTGTGTGTTAATTTCAATTTCTTCCTTTAAAGAAAAAGGGAGAATTATTTTCAATAATAAAAGTTTTCGTGTCAAAAAAAAATCTTATTCAAAAAACGTTGGTTACGTTTAGCATCACTAATTTTATGAAATTTTCCAGACTTATAACTCGGACAATAATAGACCAAATAAAACAATTTTATGCTTATTTTAAAGGGAAAATTCAGAAGAATCTTCCTAAGTTAACCGAATATTTTAAGAAAATAGCTTAATAGCTGAAAAATGATAGAAATTTATTGAAAATTTCACCCAGTTGAAAAATTTTTCCTTGTGTTCAAATTTTCTTGAAATTTTGCATATGCCCATATTTTGACCCCCTCTATCGAATCCCTGTTTATTTTTTCGAAGTTATGTTTTTAACTCGAGATCGGCTCTTCTATTTTTACAAGGGAAAATCCCAAGAAAATTTAAAGTCTTGCAAAGTTTTGGCGTTCTGATTATTAAATAAATAATAAACTTATTTGCGCTTGGAGCCCAAAATTGACTCGCCGTGTACAATATCAAAATAATAAATTTTGAAGGAAAAATAGCATTTTTGCATAAATTTTCGATTTTCCTTGTTGGTGCCCCTCCAAAATCTACCTCATCCAAATTTTCAAAAAAATTTCGCTAAATTTTTTCGAAAGTCCACAAAACTACTAATTTTTTGCTGAAAATCTGCTAAGAATATGGCCAAAATTCCCAATTTTTCCCGGCGGCGCCTTTCGGCACCGCCGGACTAGAAATTCTTTTTTTCTTAAAAAATTGGCTCAAAATTTAATTATTTTTTTGGACAAAATCTTTACAAATCGCATTAAGAATTACAACAAAAAAAATTCATGGTCGCCCCTAAGTATAAGCTTTTATTTTTAAGAAAAAATTATCTAATTTGAAAAAAACTAAATATTTTTTGGATTTTTTCAGGACCCGGTTGGACCCGATACCCGGACCCGGACCCGGTTTAAAATCTTGGACCCGGACCCGGACCCGGCTTTTCAGGACCCGGCAATACCCGGACCCGATTTTTGCCGAAATACCCGGACCCGTGTAACCCTAGTAAATAGGGTGATTCATTCGTTCGGTAACAAATTATTCATTCTAAAAAATGAAAAGTGCTCAACAATAATCAAATTGAAGTCCAAATATTATTTTTAAAATTTTTTCAATAAGGGATGGGGAGAAAAAAAGGTATTTTTTGAAATAAAAAAATTTTAAATTAATAATAATTTAATCAATTTATGAGAATAATTTATTTAAAAAATAAAAAATAAAATCACTTTATTATAGAATTAAAATGAGTTTTATTAAAACAAAATATGAAAAATTTGCCACGCATATTTCGATGCCGTAAGCCGATCATCCGAAGCTTTCACCCTTCAAGCGTTTTGAAACATTTGGGTTCCATGTCAAAGTTCTTCTTCCATCAAAGCCAATCAAATATCTTGGTTTTATCATTGATTAATCAAAAGTCTCGCCAGGCATGCGCTCACTCTGAGCCAGATTTAAGGAATTTGTGACCGAAAACGGTATTAACAATCTGTTTTTCCGCCCCGTACAATCCGATTTAACGGACAAGCCGTGCTTTTTGTCGGCACGTTCAAAAGGACATGCCGGATGATCAGAAGAGAAGGAGCATCGGAATTGACAACCAGGAAAACCAAGTCCCACGAAAAACCCAGATTGCCCAAAAATGTCCTTGACCTGGATCCAGAAAAAGCTTTTGCTTGAACTGAATTAACAAAATATAATAAATAGTAAATAACAGAAAATCATTTTTACAAATTGTATTTTTTTGATATAAAAATTCTTTTACGTTAATAATTTATGTGAATGAATTGCTCACTAAATTTGAGTTTTCTAGTCTAAAATAATTAATGATTTTTTTAGTTTTTATTCATAAAATCGCCTATTGATTTTTTTAGCGTCGCAAGTGGCAGCGCCACAAATGTGGGCCAATCAAAAAGTCATGAAAAAATTTAATTTAAAGTATTTTTATTATTTAAAAGAAGCGGTACATGCTCCCTGGGAAAACATTTCTTCAAAGAATTTTCCAAGTTATAAAAAAACATCTCACCTATTTTTTATAAATTAGAGCTAGAAAAACCTATTTTGGGCCTTTGGCTCATAAAGCCATATTTGGGGGGGGGGGGGTATTTTTAGTACAAAAAAAAAACAATTTGATTATTCAATTTGGTAAATATTAATCATAGCTCCCATACTCAAAATTACGAAACCACTTTTATAGGTTTTCTTATGTGCTGAAAACAATTAAGCAATCAAAAAATTTTACTCGCTTCAACTTTAAACCGGTTTTTGAACTGGTTTAAAATTCGAAAAAATGAACAAAATGGGGCTCTTCTAACTTTTAAAAGGATCAAATCCATACAAATATGGTATCATTCGACAGCTCTTGACGAGTTACATTTAAAAATCCAAGAATAAAGTTAATACGACGCCGTCTAAGAACCGTGACAACTGAGTCCCAGCTGAAATATATATTTAAGTACAAGGAAAATAATTGAAAACAATTGAATTTCGCAAAAGGGAGCACGCGAAGCAAGAGATGTCGAATGATACCAAATTTGTACGGGTTTAATCTTTTGAGGTTAAGAAAGCCCCCCATTTTGTTCATTTTTCGAATTTGAACCGGTTCAAAAACCGGTTTAAAGTTGAAGCGAGTAAAACTTTTTGATTGCTTAATCGTTTTCAGCGCATACGAAAACCTATAAAAGTGGTTTTGAGCAATTTTGAGTCTGGCAGCTATGATTTATATTTTCCTTCAATTTATTCGAAGTCCAGAAACAAACAAAAGGTGAAGTGAATAGGATCAAATTTTGAAAAGACATCATTTTGGAGCAAAACTCATTTAAAAAATAAAATGTTTTCCCGGAGGTGCCTAATCGCACCAGTGGAAAAAGAAAATTTGGCATATTGTCGGAGAAAAGTAAAATTACACAAAATGAATGAATGGAATTCCTATTTTAATTATTAAAAACCAAAAACGATTTAATTCAATGTCTTTTTCCATCTGATCAGTGTTCTACTTCCAATTCCCAATTCCTTGGCAATTATTTTATCGCTAATTTTTGGGTTTCTTTCTTTGATTTCGTAATATTTTTTCACCTTTTCTAATTTGTCTTCTTTGGTATAATGCGCTTAAATAAAAATGATGACCGTTAATTTCACTAAAAACATGCTTACTAATGGTTTTATGGTAATTTGGCATTAATTCTTTTTTCCATTTGCAAAATGTGTCTTTTGAAATGCCCAATTCCTTCACAAATTCTTTCTGTTTGCCTTTGCCATATAATTCTTTAATTTCATCAGATCGTTCAATAAATTCGTTCTTTTTCTGCTCGTAAAATTGCTTTTTATTTTTTTTTTATTTAAGTTTAATTCATTTTTCCATTTGAATATCAATTTCCGACTTGTTCCTAATAAATTTACAATTTTTGTCTCAATTTTGGTGTTATTTTTCCAGTTGTATTTTCCTTTCTCTCTCAATTTTTCTTTAATTGCATAAAATTTTCTAATTATTTCACTTTTTTGTTGGTCATTAGGGTTTATTCTATTTTCTACATCCATTTGACCAATTGCTGCGATTTCATCATGGTAATTTTCAATGCTTTTCTGCTTTCTCTGCCGTCCCCTTTTCTGTTGTTGACTGTGTGAAGCAAGAACAACATGGGCACTTTGCGAATTATTTTTCGTTTCATTTTGATCACCGTTTCCGGCATTTGTTTGTGTTGGCATTTGTTGATCCATTTGTTCCGGTGTCATCAATGCTTGATTACCAACTTGATTGATTTCCTTAACAATTTCATCAATGATTGGGTCAAGACCATCAGTTTCTTGATCATTTTCATTATTCATAACATTTCCTATCTCTTCTGGTTGCTGCTGGGCATTGATTTCGCCAAATGTTATATAATCATACGGATCAAATGACGCATCATTTATCCTAATTATTTGCTCATTTTCTTCATCAATTTGGTCAATCGCTGCGTTTTCTTTTTCAGCGTTTTCGATAATTTTCTCCTTTCTCAGCCGTCCTCTTGGCATTTGTTGATTCAATTGTTCCTTTATCATCAATGCTTGATCTTGATTATTTCCTTGATTGTTTTCCTTGACAATTTCATTAATGATTGGGTCAAGGCTATCCGACGCTTGATTATTTTGATCATTCGTCACATTTCCTATCTCGACGATTTGCTGTTGGGGGTCAAATGTTAAATAATCATAAGGGTTAAATGTCTCATTTATCCCAATGATTTGTTCATTTTGTTGATCAATTTGGTCTCTAATTAGCACTTGATTAACAAATGCTTGTTGCTGTGCAATTGTATCATCGACGGGTTGCTGCTGAGCATTGAGTTCGTCAAATGTTATATAATCATAAGGGTTAAATGACTCATTTATCCCAATGATTTGTTCATTTTGTTGGTCAATTTGGTCTCTAATTAGCACTTGATCATTGTCTTCATCAAATATTCCAGCAGTCACATTCTGTTCATTTGGCTTCTCATTAGCGTCTGATTGGTTTAGAATATCGGCAAGCACTTTGTCAAAAAGTACATTGAAATCATCTTTATTTAAATAAGTATACCTTTTATTTATTATTTTGTCTTTTTAATATTTGGTAAATAAATAAATTATATAAAAATAGTTTAAAAATAATGAAAAAGTCATATACTAGGAGAAAAAGTTTGAAAAATCATTTTTAAAGAAACATATATTGCATTAATGTTAGCAAAAAATTTCAACCATGAATACCTAAATTAAAAAAAAGTCGTTAAATGCCAAAAAAAAAGTCATTAAATCCCAAAAGTTACGAAAAGTAAGAAAAAAGTAATTAAAAAGTAACACTTATAATAAATAATTAATAAATTATTTTAAATTATTATTTTTAATATTTAAATTCAAATAATAGATTATGTTTCTTTTGACCGTCAGCGTTTGAAAAGATGTTATAAGCATGGCGATTCTTTTCATTTTCATCACTATCGACCGCAAAAATTTTTCCATTTAAAATTATGATTAACAAAATTAAAAATATTATTTTCATATTCAAATATTAAAAATTTAAGATTTAAATATTAGCTTAAATGGTAAAATGAAAAATTTTACCATAAAATGAAAGTGAAATAATATTTACATGGGAAATGTTACGTATGCATAGGAAATCCATAATTGATTGGAAGCAAATAAAATTATGCTTCTCTACTAACTAATGTTAATGATGTAATGAGGTGAGCTTTCGGAAACCAAAAAGTCGAGGATTCGATGATTGAATTGTCGGTGCCGATTCGGGAAAAGCTAAATTAATAGGGTTATAGTAAGACTGAACTGGGTGAATTTCTTCAATTTCATTATCGAATGAATTAGAAAGATAAAATTTGATAAAAATCCGAATAGAACTTTAAAATTCACAGCGGCAACCTATACGCAAATTCCGTTGCCCTAAAAAAACTCGAAAATAATTTTTTAGAAATTGAATGGGCAAATAAATTACAATTTGAGCCAAATTTGTTAAATTTTTATATAAATTTGAACAATTAATCTAATACAAAATGTTGTGCAAATTTATAAAAGATCATTATTAAATATTAATTTATCGGTCTCCGACTCGTGACAACCAAAAAGGAATATTTAAATTTATTGAAACAAGGGTGGTCTTCCAGCATGACCAAGAACACATGTTCAGTGTAAATTAAGTAGTTAATCTTAAATTATTGTTGGTAATCGAACATTGACAAGATCTGCCAAGTATTTGGTAAAACTATATCGAGTTCATTGCTTTTTGTCTGACAATGAGCAAATTTAATGCTTTGAACACTTGTAAATCATGAAGAATGGAAAGGGCTGCTATGACCTGGATTAAACATTTTGTATTCATTGTTGGAGTTTGTAAAAATAATGAAATCATTCGGTTGTCTTTGAATACTTTTTTACACATTTGCTCCCGTTGGCCCTGAGGACCTGATTAATTAATTTAATTTTTAAATATTAATGTTTTATATGTTAATTCTATATTTATTTTTAATTTTAGAATGATATGCAACATCAAGTCAAACCAAAGTTTGTTGTTGTCAATAAAAACAATTTTGAATAATTGCTGCGTTTTGATTTTACTCATTTTATGAAATCATTTTAAATTTGGTTTAATTTTTTTTTTGTTGCTTTTTCAGTATAATAAAAAACCGGCAATAAGTTAAGCATTGTGTTGCAAATCCATTTTGTTGGCACTTATAGCATTGCGCTACCGAGTTGTATCCGTCTCTGTCTTATCAAAACCAGTTTTTAGTGTTTTTATTTATCTGGCCAGTCAATTTTTTTACAATATCCGTCGCTTCCATAAAAATTTATAAACTCGGCATAATTCAGATATTGGCCAAAATAACCCACTTAAATATGCCAAAAGTCCACGCTTAAAAAATGAAGTGCCTCAGCGAATAATATTGCTTTTGACAATGATTTCTTATGACAATAAAAAAAACAAAAGGCTGTATAAAGTTTCTATGAAAATTATCCATTTTTTAATATAAATTAAATTTTTACATTTCCCATTCATCGCACATTGAAAAAATTATTAATAAATTTCACAGGGTGATTCATTCGTCCGATAACAAATTATTCATTTGAAAAATGAAAAGTGCTCAACAAAATCATTCATTTTGTCCAATTCCCAATTTTAAATTATAAAATGCAGTCCAAATATTATTTTTCACTATTTTTAATTTTTATTTTCAAAGCAAAAATTGTTAATGGATTGGGAGAAAAAAGGTTTTTTTTTTCAAAATAAAAAAAATAAATTTTGTAATTTAGTAAATTAGTTAATAAATTATAGATTAATGTTAATAATTTTATTTCTAATAAGGTTTCATAAAAAATGATTAAATTAAAAATAAATAATTTTGAAATTTAGTAAAATTATGGAGTTTATTAATGAGAATAATTTATTTAAAAACATAAAAGGAGAAAATTTTGAGCATGATTTTAATTAAAAAATTAATATTGTAATTTAAATTTATATTCAACTTTATTTTTTTTTATTTTAGTGAATTGTTTTTGAAACTCTCAAAATTTGTTGATCCACTTATCCATTTGAAGCATAATGGCACCGATTGTGAAAGGTTTTTTATCATTCATGAAATTAATTATGGAAATCATTAAAATAAAAATTAATTAAGCCTTATCATGTACTATGAAAGTGCCCTTATTGGAAGAGAATTTCCATGGAAAATTTCGCGTCGCTTTCGCTTAAATTCATTTTTGGAGGTCAAACATCGAAAAAGTGGCAAAAATGGCAGAAATGGCAGAAAAATTCGTTTTGCCATTGACGGCTCAAAATTTTCGATTGGGCGGGAAAGCTTCAGGTTGGTTTATGTTTAATTGGCCTCTCAAAAACCACAAAATGAGTCTAAAGCTTTGTGGATTTAATTGTTTTGTCCATTTAGCATCACGCCGTTTTCTCAGATCAAGTTGCATCTCAAAGCTAAACAATGTTTTGCGCAATTAAAGATTAATGACAGTAAAAATATTCTAAAAAATAAATATAAAAAAAGACAATTTAGTTGAGGAGCCTTTATTCAAATTAGGCCAAAACTTTTTTGAACAATTGCATTATGGTGCATTTTTGGACGATTACGCGGGCATTTGGTTGTTTGGCATTGACATGATGCCAAAATGGGGCCGAAGATCAACGAAAATTGTTGTTCACCGAAGCGAAATTTGTGGATTAATTGTATAATTAAATAATTAAATAATTTTTAATTTTAAAGAAAAAAATATTTATTTAAGTGTGAAAGTTGTATGGATAAATTAGAACGGAAATTTGAAAAGTGCACAATATTCAACACAACGAGAATTAAACGGCAAAAAAGAGGAAGTGACGTACACATTAAACCATTGGTAAAATAATACTTTAAAACAAATAATTTTCAATGTAGTAAATTTGTTTTAGTTTTCTCAAAAATCGGAAAATTAGAAAATTTAATTGGTTTATGAAGTTCAATTTAAGGTGTCCGGCGGTGCCGAAATTGACATTAAAAATGTGCCGTGGACAATGCAATTCAGTGCTTTCCTAAGGAAAGATGAAAAACATAGTTATTACATAAGCTGTGCCTGCTCCTTAATTTCGCCTGATTTTGTTTTGCTGGCAGCTCATTGCTTTGATGGCGTTAAGAATGGAGCATTTTTAACAATAAGTAAAACAAAAAATATTTTAATTAATATAAAAAAATAAGCAAAATTCAATAAAAAATAAAATAATATATTTTATTCATGAATATATACATTTTATTATTCAAAATTCAATAATTTTATAATTTGAAATGATAATTTTACTATTAAATAAATGCATTTGAAATTAATAAAGTTTTAAGCGTATAACACAAGCAAAAAGGAATGGCATTTGAATGCAACGGATGTAAAGCAGAGAGTCACGGAACATCGACAAGACAGAACAAATGTATTCATTCATCCAAATTATAATTCCGAAACAGTTGTGTTCGATTTGGCCTTAATTAAGGTAGGTTTTTTAATAAAATTTAATTTTTTCATTTTAATTTTTTTTATAGTTGAGCCATCCTTTGAAGGCACCGCCATTTCAACCAATTTGCATCAATTGCGGTGCAGCAAACAAATTCCGAAATGGAACTGTATTTGTTTCGGGATGGGGACAATTAGAGGGTAATTTCAAGGAATAAATTTAAATAAAACGAATTTTTAATGTTTAAATGGTTAATTAGCAAATTATAATTAATTTTTGCTATAGATAAGACAAATATTATATATATATTATTGTAATTTATTTTATTTTAGATAACTGTAAAAGGACTACAACGAGTTCAAAGGTGCTAATGGGTCGCTATGCTAAACTAATTAATTGTCAAAAAGAATCTGAAGCAGAAGGACAAATTTGCGTCGAGCCAAACATTCTTCAGCATGTAAATAAATATTGAATGAATTGAATATTTTATTTTTAACAAATTATTTTTTGTACATTTAACATTGATTTTGTAGAGTTTTTCTTAATTGCAAAAAAAATTGTCTTTTTTTAAATTTTTGTTTTAATTTCATATAATTTTTAATTTAATAGGGTGACAGTGGCAGCGCACTTTTGGCTTCCAATGGCACAGCTTTTGTCCAAATTGGCGTGCATTCTTCTGGCATTTGCAACACCAAGTCAAACGAAAGTTTGTTAAATTTTTGACAGTTTTCATTTTAATTTTAAAATATAATTAATTATATTCTTAATAGGCGTTGAAGCCTTATACACTCCGTTGGACAAAGAATGGATTGATGACATTACTGGATTTAATTGCCCAGTGTGATCTGCTGAATAATTTTTATTCAATTAAAAATACTTGAAAATGACTTTTTTTTTACATCCTTCTAAACATTTTAAATTAACCATAAAAATAATATTTTACATTGAAAATATAAATTTTTTTATTTCCGAAGAGATGAAAGTCTAACAACTTTTTTTCGACTAATTTAGCGCAGATGGACTTAAGAAATATTGGCGCTGTGTGCGTTTCCATGACCCGTCTGACAAATAAATGCATTAGTACATTTATGTACCATTTTAAAAACACAAATTCTTTCTTAATTTCTTGACGACTATTTAGTTATTTTTGACAATAAAATGGCACCATTGCTAACCGCCCCTCGGCTCATTCTCGAGAGTATTTGGACGATACAAAATTTGTCACAAAAAAGATTTAGCCATTTTTTGGCATAATTAAGAACTATTACAGCTTATAATCAAGAAATCACAGATCATTCAATACTTAAGAATATTTTTTCCATGTGATCAGAGTTCGACTTGAAATTCCCAATTTCTCGGCAATTTTTTTGTCACTAATTTTTGGTGTATTTTCTTTGATTTCGAAATATTGTTTTAACTTATTTAATTTGTCTTCATTGGAATATTTGTTTAATTCTAAAACAAACAAAATAACTTTTAATTAACAAAAAAATTCTCTTACTTTTATGTGTATTTGGCACCAATTCTTTTTTCCAATTTAAAAATGTCTTTTCAGAAATGCCCAATTCCTTCGCAAATTCTTTCGTTTTTCCCTGACGATATGCCAATTTAAATTCATCAATTCGTTCAATGAATTTGCGCTTTTTCTGCTCATAAAAGCGCTCATTGCATTTGTTTAAATTTAATTCATTTTTCCATTTGTACATTTTATCGCGATTTGCGCCTAATAAATTTACAATTTTTGTCTCAATTTTGGTGTTATTTTTCCAGTTGTATTTTCCTTTCTCTCTCAATTTTTCTTTAATTGCATAAAATTTTCTAATTATTTCACTTTTTTGTTGGTCATTAGGGTTTATTCTATTTTCTACATCCATTTGACCAATTGCTGCGATTTCATCATGGTAATTTTCGATGCTTTTCTGCTTTCTCGGCCCTCCCCTTTTCTGTTGTTGACTTGGTGAAGCAAGGACAACATGGACACTTTGTGAATTATTTTTCTTTTCATTTTGATCACTATTTCCGGCATTTGTTTGAGTTGGCATTTGTTGATCCATTTGTTCCGGTGTAATCAATGTTTGATTATCACCTTGATTGATTTCCTTAACAATTTCTTCAATGATTTGGTCAAGACCATTTGTTTCTTCATCATTTTCATTATTCATAACATTTCCTATTTCTTCTGCTGGTTGCTGCTGGTGGGCATTGATTTCGTCAAAGCTTATGTAATCAGTAATCATTCAGATCAAATGGCTTATCATTTATCCCAATCTTTTGTACATTTTGTTGGTCAATTTGATCAATCGCTGCGTTTTCATTTTCAGCGTTTTCGATAATTTTCTCCTTTCTCAGCCGTCCTCTTGACATTTGTTGATTCAATTGTTCCGTTAACATCAATGCTTGATCTTGATTATCTCCTTGATTGATTTCCTTAACGATTTCATCAATGATTTGGTCAAGGCTATCCGTCTCTTGATCATTTTGATTATTCATAACATTTTCTATCTCGGTGATTTGCTGCTGAGCGTCAAATGTTATATAATCATATGAATCAAATGGCTCATCGCTGATCCCAATCATTTGTTCATTTTGATGATCAATTTGGTGACCAATTATTACTTGATCAACAAATGCTTGTTGCTGTGCAATAGTATCGGCTTCTTCTGTCATTTGCTCATTTTGTTGGTCAATTTGGTCTCTAATTAGCACTTGATCAACAAATGCTTGTTGCTGTGCAATTGTATCATCGACGGGTTGCTGCTGAGCATTGAGTTCGTCAAATGTTATATAATCATATGGGTTAATTGACTCATTGATTATCCTAATCATTTGTTCATTTTGTTGGTCAATTTGGTCGCTAATTAACACTTGATCATTGTCTTTATCAAACATTTCAGCTGTCGAATTCGGTTCATTTGGCTTCTCATTAGCGTCTGATTCGTTTAGAATATCGGCAAGCACTTTGTCAACAAGTTCATTTAAATCATCTTTATTTAAATAAGTAAAATTTTATTATTTAGTTTTTTAATATTGTTTAATGGAAATAAAATTGATTCAAAAAATAACCAAAAAGTCTCATACTAGGAGATAAAATTTGAAAAACCATTTTTCGATAATGTTAAGCAAAAAATTTCTGAAAACCATGAACACATCAATAAAAATTTTACTAAAATGCCAAAAAAAGTTAA
Source organism: Heterodera schachtii (assembly GCA_023374025.1). Lineage (NCBI taxonomy): Eukaryota > Metazoa > Nematoda > Chromadorea > Rhabditida > Heteroderidae > Heterodera > Heterodera schachtii. The sequence goes on from SIJG01000040.1 coordinate 514,530, forward strand.
TCCTAAACTATAAAAAGTAAAAAAAAATAATGAAAAAGTAAGACTTTTAATAAATAATTGATATAATTTTAAAATTAATTTAATATTTAAATTCTTAAATAAAAATATTATTTTTTTTGACCGTCAGCGTTTGAAAAGATGTTAAAAGTCTGTCGGTTCTTTTCATTTTCGTTACTTTCGACTGCAAAACTTTTTCCATTTAAATTTGCGATTATTATTATTAAATATATTGCTTTCATATTCAAGTATAACAATATATTTAAATTATTAGCCTAAATCGTAAAATAAAAATTTACAATAAAATAAAAATGAATAATATTAGATGGTAAATGTTTCCTATAAAATCCATAATTGATTTTTCATTAAATTATTCAATGAATTGCTTAAATATTCTCCGAAAAATACGAAGTAAAAATGAATTTATTCCTTTTTAATAATAAAACAAATTTTTATTTTATTTTTCTAATTCATCAGAAATTTGAATAAACTCTAGGAACATTTCCCAGGGTGATAGAATTAAAATTCCGCGTCGCTTCCACTTCAATTTATTTTTGGGGGACAAAGACGGAAAAATTGCAAAAATGGCAGAAAATTCGTTTTTGTAATTTGCGGCTCAAAATTTTCGATTGGAAGAGAAAGCTTTATTTTGGTTTAAGCTTAATCTTATTATTCAATAATACAAATATTTTCTTTTAAATTCCTTATGCAATAGGCATAGCATATTTAAAAATGAAGGTCATATTTCATAAATTTAAAAATATTTACAATTTAATTTATAAAATTTGCTTACTTTTTATTTGTTAAATTACTTTTTTTAGAAAAAGTTGGTACAATAATTCAAATAAATTCACTTTATTCGCATTTCATAGGAAGTCAAAAAACCAATGGGAAAACTTAAAATAAATAAAGACCGATAAAACAATGAAAATGGGAAATATAATGAAAAATTATACTTCAAAAATCATAAATTCAAAATCGAAGCAAATTTATTTTTCCATGTGATCAGAGTTAAACTTGTAATTCCCAATTTTTCTGCAATTTTTTTGTCGCTAATTTTTGGACTTTTCTCTTTGATTTTGAAATATTGCTTCAGCTTTTTTAATTTGTCTTCTTTACTATAAAGTTCTGAAAAATAAAAAAACTTTTTAATTTATTAAAAATTCTCTCACTTTTATGGTAATTTGGCATTAATTCTTTTTTCCATTTTCGAAATGTTACAATAGAAATGCCCAATTCCTTTGCAAATTCTTTCTGTTTGCCTTGGCCATACAATTCTTTAAATTCATCAAATCGTTCAATGAATTCGCCCTTTTTCTGATCATAAAATTCATTTTCATTTTGCTTTTATTTAAATTTAATTCTTTTTTCCATTTATAGATTTTATGGCGACTTTCGCCTAATAATTTTCCAATTTTCCTCTCAATTTTGGCTCGGTCTTTGTTTTTGAAATTTTCTTTTTCTCTTAATTTTTCCTTAATTGCTTCAAATTTTCTAATCATTTCTCTTTTTTGTTGATCATTTGGACCACTTCCATTTTCTCCATCAATTTTATCAATCGCAGCAAATTCATTTTGTTCAATTTTTACAAATAGTTTTTCTTCTGATTCATTTTTATCCCATCCATCGCCAAATATTTGATCAAAATTTGATTGGATTTTGCCGGATTCAATTAGAAAAACAATCAAAAATATAATAAATATTAAATACCACAAATTTATTTTCATTTAGGGGAAATATTTGTGTGGAATAAAAAATTTATATGTAAACGAAAATGAATAGCATAATATTAATTTTTATTAAATCGATTAATATCGATAAAATATCATAATATTAATTTTTATTTTTTTTATTTTGTATTTTATAAAACACGGGCCGGAACTCAAAAAATGAGAATATCCTTGAGAAAATATTAGTATTTTTATTCGTATCTGAATATATAGTACCCAATATTATAAAAATGACCAGAATCCGATATTACTAGGGACCGGAATTTTAGGCACAAAAATTTTCCAAATATAAGACGGAGTTGGCCCCAAGACGGAGTTGTCTTTTGGATTTTAGCTTAATTTTTGTTATCAATAACGATTCTATGTAATTTATCCATTTTTTTTACATATTCCCATTCATCGCACATTGAAAAAATTATTAATAAATTTCACAGGGTGATTCATTCGTCCGATAACAAATTATTCATTCTGAAAAATGAAAAGTGCTCAACAAATTCATTCATTTTGTCATTCCCAATACTTTCAATAAAATGCAGTTCAAATATTATTTTTCATTATTTTTTATTTTTATTGTCAAAGCAAAAATAGTTAATGGATGGGGAGAAAATAGGTATTTTTCAAAATAATAAGAAATAAATTTATTAAATTATGAAATTTCTTAATGAGAATAATTTATTTAAAAAATTTAAATATTTTTACATTAATCGATAAAAATATAAAGAAAAAGTTTGCGAAATAAAATGAACTTATGGGTTTTCAATTCATTTTTGATTAAAAATTAATATTGTAATTTAAATTTAAATTCAATTTTTTTTTTATATTTAGTAAATTGTTTTTAAAACTCTCCAAATTAATTGATCCACTTATCAATTTGAAGCATAATGGCAGCGATTGTGAAAGGTTTTTTTTATCATTCATGAAAATAATTAGGGAAATCATTAAAATAAAACCTTAATTAAGCCTTCTTATGTACTATGAAAGTGCTCTTTTTGGAAAAGAATTTCCATGGAAAATTTCGCGTCGCTTTCGCTTCAATTCATTTTTTGTTGACAAACATCGAAAAAGTGGTAAAAATGGCAGAAAAGTTCGTTTTGCCATTGACGGCTCAAAATTTTCGATTGGGCGGGAAAACTACAGGTTGGTTTATGTTTAATTGGCCTCTCAAAATTCCACAAAATGAGTCTAAAGCTTTGTGGATTTAATTGTTTTGTCCATTTAGCATCACGCCATTTTCCCAGATCACTTTGCATCTCAAGGCTAAACAATGTTTTGCGCAATTAAAGATTAATGACAGTAAAAAATATTTTTGAAGAAATAAATATAAAAAAAAGAAATTTAGTTGAGAAGCCTTTATTCAAATTAGGCCAAAAATTTTTTGAACAATTGCATTATGGTGCATTTTTGGACGATTATGCGGGCATTTGGTTGCTTGGCATTGACATGATGCCAAAATGGGGCCGAAGATCAACGAAAATTGTTGTTCAGAGACGCGAAAATTGTGGATTAATTGTATAATTTTAATAATTAATCTTTTTAAATGAATATGGATTAATTAATTATAAAATAAAATATGCTTATTTAATCCCTAAAATAGTTTATTTTTTAAGGTTTTTTTTGTTAGTTCTTTGGCCATATTTGCAATTTTATAATAGCATAAATTCATGCCATTAATAAAAATTCTTATTTAAATGAAAAATGAAATTAATTAAATTTAAAAATGAATTTTTAATTTTAAAGAAAAATTTATTTATTTAAGTGTGAAAGTTGTATGAACTTTGAAAAATGCATAACTTTCAACACAACGAGAATTAAACGGCAAAAAAGAGGAAGTGACTTACACATTAATCCATTGGTAAATATTTTTTAAAAATAAAATAAAACAAATTTTGATGATTTTTATTTTCCCATCAAAAAATTTCTTTTACCCAAAAATTTAAATACGAGATTTTGATCAAAAACCAAAATTCACCAAATTTAATCAATTTATTAATTTTAATTTGAGGTGTCCGGCGGTGCCAAAATTGCCATTGAAAATGTGCCGTGGACAATGCAATTTAATGGTTTCCTATTCAAAGATGAAGAAGAATACAGTCATTACAAAAGCTGTGCCTGTTCCTTAATTTCGCCTGAATTTGTTTTGCTGGCAGCTCATTGCTTTGATGGTGTTAAGAATGGAGCATTTTTAAGCATAAGTAAAAACAAAAAAAAATATTATATATTTAAAAATAACAATTAAATAATGTTTAATTAAAATAATTTATTACTTTACATGTAAATTTAAAAAAATTAAAAACTCAAAATTAATCAAAAAATATTTTATTTATGCAATTTTAAAATTTAATAAGTTTTAAGAATAATTATTTATTATTAAATGAAACGAATTTCCAACAAAATAAAATTTTAAGCGTATAACACAAGCAAAAATGGATGGAATTTGAATGCAACGGATGTAAAGCAGAGAATCACGGAACATCGACAAGACAGACAAATGTATTCATTCATCCAAATTATAATTCCAAAACATTTGAATCCGATTTGGCCTTAATTAAGGTAGGTTTTTTAATAAAATTTAACTTTTTAATTTTTATTTTTTTAAAGTTGAGCCATCCTTTGAAGGCACCGCCATTTCAACCAATTTGCATCCATTGCGGTGCCGCTAACAAATTCCGAAATGGCACTGTATTTGTTGCGGGATGGGGACAATTAGAGAGTAATTTCAAGAAATAAATTTAATAAATGAATTTATATTATTTTAATTGGTTAATTAACGAATTGTTTTCTATGCTATTATAGTTTTTTCTTCTTTAAGACGACTGTGCAAAGTTTACTAAGACCTCAAAAATGCTAATGGGTCGCTATGCTAAACTAATTAATTGTCATAAAGAATCTGAAGCAGAAGGACAAATTTGCGTCGAGCCAAACATCTTCAGCATGTAAATGAATATTTTAAATTTAATGAATTTGAATATTTTATTTTTAACAAATTATTATGTACATTTAACATTGATTTTGTATGGTTTTTATTTGCAAAAAACCAAAAACTAAAAATTGCCACTTTAAATTTTTGTTTTCAATTTATAAATAATTTTTTTTCCAATAATTAATGATGTTTTTTAAAATTTAATAGGGTGACAGTGGCAGCGCATTTTTGGCTTCCAATGGCACAGCTTTTGTCCTAATTGGCGTGCATTCTTCTGGGATATGCAACACCAATTCAAACCAAAGTTTGTTACAATTTTGACAGTTTTCATTTTCATTTTTAAAATTGAATTAATTATTTTCTTAATAGGCGTTGAAGCCTTATACACTCCGTTGGACAAAGAATGGATTGAGGACATTACTGGTCTTAATTGTTCAGTGTGATCTGCTGAATAATTTTTATTCGATTTTATTCAATTACGAATAATTGTAAATGGCTTTTATTTTGTTTTACATCCATAAAACATTTAAATTAACCATAAAAATAAATATTTTACAATTGGAATAATAACAATAAAATTATAATTTACATCATTTGAACTGAACTTATGTATTTTCAAAATCATAAGATCGAAATTGAAGCAAAAATTCCTTTTCGCAGCTTGGGTATTTATGGGTGTAATCACAAAAATGTTAGTAAAATCTCAACAAAGATTTTTTAATTTATAGAAAGTTTTAATCGGTTAAAGTAAATAAGAAAATTTAGTGAAAAAAGTCTCGGATTGTCTCGGTCTCGAGATTTTCTGTCTCGGTATCGAGTCTCGTGAAATTTTCGATTTCGACCACCAAAATGGTTCATTCATAATAAAACATAATTTTTTTAACATTTAGTAAATTGTTTTTCAAACTATCATTATTATAATAGTTGGTTCGTCTATTAATTTGAAGTATAATGGCAGCGATTGTCAAATGTTTTTTCCCTACTTCTACTTTTATATTTGGTTCCAAATTACTCGCCTGGGGTTTCGAGGGTTCTGATCACAAATCTGACCATAGATTTGCCTAATCCGAACCCCGGACGCAAACTCGAATATTTAGGACCCGACTTTTGAGGCCCGACATTTAAGGACATAAAGAATTTCACAAAAATAAATGTAAATTTTATTTTATATCATTATAAAAAAGAAAAAGCCTTTCCCAATGGCCAACGGGAGCGAATATAAAGCTATTAGTTATTTGGATCATCCAAGTTCCCAAAATCTCCTTCGCATGAGGAGATATTGCAAAGCTCCTGAGAATGTGAGAATTTAATACTCATTTGGCTTCTCAATCGCATAAAATCTTCAGCCATATTAAATACCCTCCTGGACGGCCGGTTAAACGGTTTTGTTTTAATGATTATGATGTCAAACTGATTAAACCATTTTTATCTTTGATAATGGTTAAGATTGGAGATTTGCGTTCTTACATCCAGTAGAACTATTCTAGGGTGTTGTTTGTGTGCCCCAAGCCATGAAGAACGCTTTTATGATGATTCCATGTGTTAATCGGAAACAAGGGTGGTCTTCCAGCATGACCAAGAACACATGTTCAGTGTAAATTAAGTAATTAATCTTTAATTATATTTGAATTATGCAGCCTTCCAAAATAATCGAACAAACACAAAAGCCGAAATCCATGTATGTACTTGGCATTCAAGTACGAATCCGAGCCCTGATTTAAGTAAATAAGAAAATTTATTGAAAAAAGTCTCCGATTTTTGGGAAAATTTAAAATAAAAAAGACAGACAAAAATGAATTAAAATGGAAAATCCTAAAATAAATTACACTTCAAAAGTCATAAATTCAACACAAAAATGAATTAAAATGGAAAATCCTAAATATAAATTACACTTTAAAAATCATAAATTCAACATCTAACCAAATTTATTTTTCCATATAAGCAAAGTTCGACTCGTAATTCCCAATTTCTTGGCAATTATTTTGTCGCTAATTTTTGAGGTTTTTTCTTTGATTTCGAAATATTGTTTCAGCTTTTTTAATCTATCCTCATTGGAATATTTATTCAATTCTAAAATAAAAAATCAATTTTAATTTATCAAAATTCTCTTACTTTTATGATAATTTGGCATTAATTCCTTTTTCCATTTTATAAATGTAAATTCAGAAATGCCCAATTCCCTCACAAATTCTTTCTGTTTTCTTTGGCCAGATAATTCTTTAAATTCATCAATTCGTTCAATAAATTCTTTCTTTTTCTCCTCATAAAAACTTTTTTTCATTTTGTTCGTTTCAATTTTATTTAAATTCAATTCTTTTTTCCATTTGTATATTTTTCTGCGATTTGCTCCTAATAATTTTCCAATTTTCAACTCAATTTTACTTTGGTATTTCTTTTTATATTTTCCTTTCTCTCTTAATTTTTCTTTAATTGCATCAAACTTTATAATAATTTCTCTTTTTTGTTGATCAATTGGGCCAATTCCATTTTCTCCATCTATTTGATCAATCATTGCAAATTCATTTTGTTCAATTTTTATCACTTTTTCTTCTCTTTCATTTTTATCCCATCCATTTCCGAATATTTCATCAAAATTTGGTTGGATTTTGCCGGAGTCAATTATAAAAATAAAGAAAAATATAATAATTATTAAATGCCACAAATTCATTTTTTCAATTCGGAAATTTCTTTGTGAATATTAAAATCCATTTGCATTAATCATTTATGTAAATGAATTGCTCACTAAAGTTGAGTTTTTTATGTTAAAAGAATTAATGTTTTTATTAATTTTTTTTATTCATAAAATCGCACATTGATTTTTTAGTTAAAATCATTTTCAACTACTGTCTTCTGCTCAATGTACAAATAATTATTTCCTAATAAAAAAAAGGCTGAAAGCGATTATGGGTGTAACAGCTTATTAGGGGTGTCGACAGTCGCAACCGGAGGAAATTTTTTTATTTTTTGTCGCTTTTTCATTATTCATGATCAATTTGAGCAATTAAAAAAGTTCGGGAACTGGGGGCCGGCGGCGTCGCAGGGAACATTTTTCAGAATTTGGGTCCAATTTGTTAATAGATTTTCACAAAAAAATGACCAATTTTTGCGATTTGAGCCAATGAAAAATAGTTTGGGAGCCCGACGGTGCCGATAAGCGCCGCCTGGGGAAAATTGGAAATTTTGACCATTTTAAATAGATTTTCACTGAGATTGGTATTTTATATGTTAAATTTAGAAAATTTTAGTGGAATTTTGGGGGCCGGCGGTGACTATAGGCTGAAACAGCCATTTTACATGATTTTTTTCAAAATTAGCATAAATCAGCAAATTTTGAAAATTTTGCGCTTTGAATTTTGGGAGTTTTTGGTAGCAGTTTTACATAAAAATGGCAATTTTTTGAGTATTTTCCCAAAAATCAGCATAAATCATCAAATTTCTAAAAAATCAGTAAAAAATCAACAAATCAATCATCTCAATCATGACCCCTTGAAATCAGCAAAATGCTGATAAATCATCACATATTGCTGTCCTGGTTTTATCAGAGAGAAGGGAGAGAGGGAAAAAAAGTGAGACTGAGAATGAAATCGGACAGGATTTGTGTGAATTTAGGCAAGATTGTCGATGAAATTTTTCAAAATCAGCATTTGTCCGACAAAATTAGAAAAATGCAGTTTTGGCGCATGAAAGCAATAAAATTTGTAAATTAGAAAAAATCAAATCAAAAAAAATCAATTAAAAAATTTCATAAATTTGAAAATTTTAATACATCGGCCCTCACTAAAGAAGAGGGAAGGTCTTCCGGTGGCGTGGAAGGTGTAACCCACAATCCACTTCCAATTTCCTCAAAAATGCCGGGATTCAGGGCGAACCTTCCTCCTCCCTTTACCACATTTGCCCTTTCCCACCTTATCCATTTTCAGCTCCCTTCCGCCGTCGGTACTAGTGCGTTTCGTAAAAACCACCACCCATGCGTGTTTCGTAAATCCGCCAGCGCGTTTCGTAAAAGCGTAATACAGTTAAAATGCAAGTAAAATTTTATTTATATTATTATATTTTTGTTTTAAAAATACATATTGTCAAATTTAGAAAAACATTGAAAATATCTCAGCTTTTTCCATGTCCTCTTTCGGGTTCCTTCTAATTTTCGGTTTTTTTTTTTTTGAAAGTCTCACACTATCGTCCCTACCAAATTTTTAGCATGATCGTTTGCTATAAATTCTTAAAACTAAGTCCGCTGACTTTTAAGCAGATAAATAATATGATAATTAAAAAAAAATTCTTATCTTTGTATACTTAGTAATTTTTTATATTGATTTTTATATAAGGTTGGCAAAATTTATATGAAAAATTTGCATTTTAACTGTATTCTATCTTGTGGCGATTTTACGGAACGCGCATGGTTGGCGGTTTTTACGAAATGCACCAGCACGCCTTGCGAGAGCACTTACGGAGAATTTTTCACCAACAAAATGCACTCCGATCAACCACAATCCGAGAGGGAGAGGACGAAAGAATTGGTGAATTTCCTCACAGTTTAGTCGATCAGTCGGCCTCTCCCCATCCGTCCCTTTCTCCCAATGGGCCTTTCCCCCTTTCCCAGGCTTTTTCTCATCCAAATGGCAGCTTCAGTTCACCCAGGGCACTTTGCCTTTACCATTGGCACTCAAATCCAACCAATCATTCCAATTTCACAAATTCAAACACACTCAGGCACATTTACATTAAATATTCCAAGTATTTTAATTTAGTTTTATTTCGTTATTTTTGTTTACAAATAAGAAAATCAATTGGGCATTTGGCAATAAAAGGGAAATAAAATGGGGCAAATTCGGTAATAAATTTAGGAATATTTCAGTCAATTTTACCCTCCTCTCAGGGTCCGGCATATTCACAACATTTCTTTGAAAATCTGGCGATTCTTTTTAATTTCGTCACTTTCGGCCGCAAAACTTTTCCCATTCAAAGTTGTGATTATCAAAATCAAATATATATTACTTTCATATTAAAGTATTAAATATTTAAATTATTAGCGTCAATCGTAAAATGAAAATTTATAATAAAACGAAATGGAAATAATAAAGGGAAATGTTACGTATGCATAAAAATCCATAATTGATTGGAAGCAAACAAAATTATGTTTCTTTATTAATTAATCTTAATCAGTTAAGGGCCAAGCTTTCGGAGACCAAAATGTCGGGGATTCGGGGACTGAAATGTCGGTGCCGATTCGGAGAAAATTAAAAAAAAAATAGGGTATCGTTTTCTATGACATATACATATTCTTTAAGCGAAACCATTACACGTCTAAAAATATGTTAGGAAAGTCTCAAGAAAAAAGTTTTTAATCTATAGAAAGTTTTAATCGATTAAGAAAATAAGAAAATTTATTGAAAAAAGTCTCCGATTTTGGGGATTCAGTCTCGAGGTTTTCTGTCTCGAGTCTCGTAAAATTTTCGGTTTCGACCATCAAAATGGGTCCTTTATCATTGCACAGAGTGAAATTAATGCGATAAAGTCGAAAATTGATGTAACGATGATTATAAACCGGACAAAATATGTTAAATTAATTCACTTATTTCATACATGAACAAGGGGTGCGCCAGGGCGAGGCCCATACGACGGACGATTGGCGCAGGGGGGGTGCGCCAGGACCAATTTTTCGTACGAAGGCCCCCAATTTTCCCCCGGCGACGACCTTTTTTTTTTTTTTTTGCTATTCAGAACATTTTTCTGCCGACTTTTTTTTTGCTTTTCAAAAACCTTTTTTTTTCGGCGCGCTTTTTCCAAAAAAATTTTCGGGAACAGGTGGGCCGGCGGTGCCGATAGGCGCCGCCGGGGAAAATTTTGAAAATTCGAGTGCCAATTTGTTAACAGATTTTGTCTAAAAATGACCAAATTTTGAGATTTTTGGCTAATTTTTAAGGAAAAAATAAGATTTTTGGGGGGCCGGCGGTGCCGATAGGCGCCGCCGAAATTTTTTTTTTTTTGAATTTTGTATGAATTTCACTAAGAAAATTGTGCAAATTTAAAATTTTCCCCCTTCGTTACGACCCCCCCCCCCTCCTTTACAGCCCCCCCCCCCTTACGACGAACGAGGGGGGGGGGGGGGGGGTGCGCCAGGCCTCTTACGACGAGGGGGGGGGGGGGGGGGTGCGCCGGCGCACCCCTTGTTCACCTATGACTTATTTCGCATTTCATAAAAAATATCAGTAGATTCGAAATAATGAAAATTAATGGGAAAATTAAAAATAAAAAAGACAGACAAAAACGAATTAAAATGGAAAATCCAAATAATAAATTACACTTCAAAAATCACAAATTCAACATCTAAGCAAATTTGTTTTTCCATGTGATCAGAGTTCGATTCGTAATTTCCAATTTCTCGGCAATTATTTTGTCGCTAATTTTTGGGTTTTTTTCTTTGATTTCGAAATATTGTTTCAGCTTTTTTAATCTATCCTCATTGGAATATTTATTCAATTCTAAAATAAAAAATCATTTTTAATTTATCAAAATTCTCTTACTTTTATGGTATTTTGGTGCCAATTCTTTTTTCCATCTGCGAAATATTCTTACAGAAATGCCCAATTGCTTCACAAATTCTTTCTGTTTTCTTTGGCCAAATAATTCTTTAAATTCATCAAATTGTTCAATGAATTTGCACTTTTTCTGTTCATAAATTCGCATTTTAATTTTATTTTTCTTTAAATTTAATTCATTTTTCCATTTCTGTATTATTTGCCAAGTTGAGTTGGATGAAAAGTACAAGGAATTGTGTACAATTGCCACCCACCGAGGAAATTACCAATTTCAGAGACTGCCGTTTGGGGTGAAGTCCGCGCCAGGTATATTTCAGTAAATTATGGACTCAATGCTGGCGAATTGTCCATTTACATTATATTGTTTAATCTATATTCGTCTTTTGACCATACCAGGGATGGAATTCCGAGGCCCAAAAATTTATCGGAAGTCGGAATTCCGAGGTCCAAAAATTTATCGGAAGTCGGAATTCCGAGGTCCAAAAACTTTTTCGGAACTCGGAATTCCGTGCCATCCCTGGCCCATACGTTCATCCTCATTTATTTTATTTCTGTTTTTCCCCAACTTGAATAAATTTGTTATTTATTCACTTCGCCGGTTAGGAATTAACGCCACAACAGATTTGAACCCGGGGATTCGGGGATTGAAAATGCGGATTCGGGGAAAGTTAAATTAATTGTGTATCGAAACCATGAACGGGGTTGGGGTGGTTTTCTTCAATTTCGTCATCGTCTGAATTAAAAAGACAAAATTTGATAAAATCTGTCTAAAAATTCAAATTCCAAGTGGTACCTTGAACACGAATATGCTGAAAGTCCACGCTTAAAAAATCTTTAAAAATCAAGTACCTCAGAGAATAATATTTCTTTTGACAATAATTTCTTATGCCAGAAAGAAAAAAGCCAGTTAATTTAACGGGCATTTAGTTCTGCTAAGTAAAATTTGGAGGGTTCTCAAGTGTCGGCGCCGCAAATGTCGGCTAATCTTTTGGATTTTGGCTTAATTTTTGTTATCATATAAAGATTCTATGAAATTTATCCATTTTTTTTTACTTATTCGCATTCATCGCATATTGAAAAAATTATTAAATTTCTCAGGGTGATTCATTCGTTCGATAATAAATTATTTATTCAAAAAATGAAAAGAGCTCAACAAAAATCATTCATTTTGTCATTCCCAATACTTTTCAAAAAAATGCAGTCCAAATATTATTTTTCATTATTTTTTATTCTCATTACCGGAGCAAAAATTGTTAATGGATGGGAAGAAAAGAGGTATTTTTCAAAATAAAAAGAAATAAATTTAGTAAATTATGGAATTTCTTAATGAGAATAATTTATTTAAAATATAAAAAAGAAAAATATTGAGATTATTAAAACTTAATATTGTAATTTAAATTTAAATTCAACATTATTTTTTTTTATTTTAGTAAATTGTTTTTGAAAATATCCAAATTAGTTGATCCAATTATCAATTTGAAGCATAATGGCACCGATTGTGAAAGGTTTTTTATCATTCATGAAATTAATTATGGAAAATAAAACCTTAATTAAGCCTTATTATGTACTATGAAAGTGCTCTTTTTGCAAGAGAATTTCCATGGAAATTTTCGCGTCGGTTTCGCTTCAATTCTTTTTTGGAAGACAAACACGGAAAAAATGCCAAAAATGGCAGAAAAATTCGTTTTGCCATTGCCGGCTCAAAATTTTCGATTGGACGGGAAAGCTTCAGGTTGGTTTATGTTTAATTGGCCTCTCAAAAACCACAAAATGCGGCTAAATCTTTGTGGATTTAATTGTTTTGTCTATTTAGCATCACGCCATTTTCCCAGATCACTTTGCATCTCAAAGCTAAACAATGTTTTGCGCAATTAAAGATTAATGACAGTAAAAATTTCTTAAACAAATAAATAAAAAAAGAAAATTTAGTTGAGGAGCCTTTATTCAAATTAGGCCAAAACTTTTTTGAACAATTGCATTATGGTGCATTTTTGGACGATTACGCGGGCATTTGGTTGCTTGGCATTGACATGATGCCAAAATGGGGCCGAAGATCAACGAAAATTGTTGTTCACAGACGCGAAAATTGTGGACTAATGGTATAATTTTAATAATTAATCTTTTTAAATGAATAAGGAATTAATTAAATGTAAAATATATTTGCAATTTTATAATAGCAAAAATTTTTAATTTTAAAAGAAAAAAAAATTATTTTAAGTGTGGAAGTTGTATGGATAAATTAGAAAGGAAATTTGAAAAGTGCACAATATTCAACACAACGAGAATTAAACGGCAAAAAAGAGGAAGTGACTTACACATTAATCCATTGGTAAATATTTTTAAAAAATAAAATAAAACAAATTTTGATGATTTTTATTTTCCCATCAAAAAATTTCTTTACCCAAAAATTTAAATGCGAGATTTTGATCAAAAATCAAAATTCACCAAATTAATCAATTTATTAGTTTTAATTTGAGGTGTCCGGCGGTGCCAAAATTGCCATTGAAAATGTGCCGTGGACAATGCAATTTAATGGTTTCCTATTCAAAGATGAAGAATACAGTCATTACAAAAGCTGTGCCTGTTCCTTAATTTCGCCTGAATTTGTTTTGCTGGCAGCTCATTGCTTTGATGGTGTTAAGAATGGAGCAGTTTTAAAAATAAGTAAAACAAAGAAAAATTTTATATATTTAAAAATAACAATTAAATAATGTTTAAATAAATAGTTTTTTTTAAATGTAAAATTTAAAAAAGAAAAACTCAAATTCAAAATAAATCGGAAAATATTTTATTTATACAATTTTAAATTTATTAATTTTAAGAATAATTATTTATATTAAATGAAACGAATTTCCAACAAAATAAAATTTAAGCGTATAACACAAGCAAAAATGAATGGAATTTTAATGCAACGGATGTAAAGCAGAGAATCACGGAACATCGACAAGACAGAACAAATGTGTTCATTCATCCAAAGTATAATTCCAAAACATTTGAATCCGATTTGGCCTTAATTAAGGTATGTTTCTAATATAATTAATTTTTAATTTATTAAACGGCAAAAAGAGGAAGTGACTTACACATTAATCCATTGGTAAATATTTTTAAAAAATAAAATAAAACAAATTTTGATGATTTTTATTTTCCCATCAAAAAATTTCTTTTACCCAAAATTTAAATGCGAGATTTTGATCAAAAATCAAAATTCACCAAATTTAATCAATTTATTAGTTTTAATTGAGGTGTCCGGCGGTGCCAAAATTGCCATTGAAAATGTGCCGTGGGACAATGCAATTAATGGTTTCCTATTCAAAGATGAAGAATACAGTCATTACAAAAGCTGTGCCTGTTCCTTAATTTCGCCTGAATTTGTTTTGCTGGCAGCTCATTGCTTTGATGGTGTTAAGAATGGAGCAGTTTTAAAAATAAGTAAAACAAAGAAAAATTTTATATATTTAAAATAACAATTAAATAAATGTTTAAATAAATAGTTTTTTTTTAAATGTAAATTTAAAAAAGAAAAACTCAAATTCAAAATAAATCGGAAAATATTTTATTTATACAATTTTAAATTTATTAATTTTTAAGAATAATTATTTATATTAAATGAAACGAATTTCCAACAAAATAAAATTTTAAGCGTATAACACAAGCAAAAATGAATGGAATTTTAATGCAACGGATGTAAAGCAGAGAATCACGGAACATCGACAAGACAGAACAAATGTATTCATTCATCCAAAGTATAATTCCAAAACATTTGAATCCGATTTGGCCTTAATTAAGGTATGTTTCTAATATAATTAATTTTTTAATTTATATTTTTTACAGTTGAGCCATCCTTTGAAGGCACCGCCATTTCAACCAATTTGCATCCATTGCGGTGCAGCAAACAAATTCCGAAATGGCACTGTATTTGTTGCGGGATGGGGACAATTAGAGAGTAATTTCAAGGAATAAAATTTAATAAATGAATTTATACAATTTTAATTGGTTAATTAACGAATTGTTTTCATTTATGCTATTATAATTTTTTTTCTTTAAGACGACTGTGCAAAGTTTACTACGAGCTCGAAAATGCTAATGGGTCGCTATGCTAAATTAATTGCTTGTCAAAAAGAATCCGAAGCAGAAGGACAAATTTGCGTCGAGCCAAACATTCTTCAGCATGTAAATAAATATTTTTAAATGAATGAATTTGAATATTTTATTTTTAACAAATTATTTATGTACATTTAACATTGATTTTGTAAATTTTTATTTACAAAAAATTTCCATTTTTTAAATTTTTGTTTTCAATTTATAAATAATTTTTTTTCCAATAATTAATGATGTTTTTTAAAATTTAATAGGGTGACAGTGGCAGCGCACTTTTGGCTTCCAATGGCACAGCTTTTGTCCAAATTGGGGTGCTTTCTTCTGGGATATGCAACACCAATTCAAACCAAAGTTTGTTACAAATTAGACAATTTTCGTTTTCATTTTAAAAATTTAATTTATTATTTTCTTAATAGGCATTGTATCCTTATACACTCCGTTGTACAAAGAATGGATTGACGACATTACTGGATTTAATTGTCCCGTGTGATCTGCTGAATAAAATTTATGTTTCAAATTTTATTCAATTAAAAAATTAACAATCATTCATTTGTCACAATCTAATTATGCTGAATTGGTAATAAATTATGATCAAGAATCGCTTGTGAGTTGTAGGTTAAAAAAAGACTTCAAACTTTTCCCCGAAATTATTTTAGATTAAAATATATTTACAAAAACAAACAACGAATCCTTTTTGTTTTTCCAAAATTCGTTCTTTATTCGAACCTCTCATCTATACATGTTGCCATTTTCCTAAAGAGACGTGATTATTAAATTCAAATGAATTCGCCAAGTTTCTTGTAAAATCTGATTTAAATTTGTTGATTTCATTGCCACCCCATCTCAAAAAGTGACGTAATTTTTATTTGATATTGTTTCTTTATTTTTCGGCGTCACGCTTTTGCGTATCAATGATTGATTGGTTGAAATTAAAACGGCGTGAATGATCTCTTATTGAAGGATTGATGGATTTAAGTTTTTTTCCGTGTATTTAAACCGATTTTTAACCAAAAACATTAATTTTGAAAATTTGGAATTTTGATTTTTTCCTCGAATTTGGGTCCGAACTTCAGCATTCAGAATGTTCATATGAATTTTACTTTTTCAGGCTTAATCATAATGGGAATAATAACATTAACCTACAAATCACATAATTTGAATTGATTTTATGCATTTTCATTTTTCAAAATCATAAAATTGAAATTGAAGAAAAATCCTTTTCCACCTTTTCAGAGTTGCCAATCCAATTCCCAATTTCTCTGCAATTTTTTTGTCGCTAATTTTTGCGTTTTTTCTTTAATTTCAAAATATTGCTTCACCTTTTCTAAATATCATATTATTGTGTTTAAAATTAGTTTTTATTAAAAAAATATCAACTCACTTTTTTGGTGCTTTGGAACCAATTCTTTTTTCCATTTCAAAAATGTCTTTTCAGAAATGCCCAATTCCTTCACAAATTCTTTTTGTTTGCGTTGGCCAAAAAATATTTTAAATTCATCAAATCGTTAAATAAATTTGCGCTTTTTGTGCTCATAACATCGCTTTTTAATTTTGTTTAAATTTAAATTTAATTGTTTTTCCATTTGTTTATTAATTTTCTGTTGGCGCCTAAGAATTTTGCATTTTTTGTATCAATTTTGAAACTGAATTGCCATGATATTTTCTTTTTCTTTTAATTTTTCTTTAATTGCTTCAAATTTTAAAATCATTTCTCTTTTTTGTTCATCATTTGGACCGCTTCCATTTTCTCCATCTATTTGATCTATCAGTGCATTTTCATTTTCGTCATTTTGTTCTGTGTTTATCACTTTTACTTCAATTACATTTTGTTACATCCATCTCCAAATATTTCATCAAAATTTGGTCGTATTTTGTCGGATTCAATTATAAAAACAAAACAAAAATATATATATAATATATATTAAATTCCATAAATTCATTTCATTTAGAGAAATATTTTTGTAAAAAAGAAATATATGTATATGCAGAAAAGAATTATTAATGTTAATTAATATCGAAAGAATATCATAATATTCATTAATTTATTAAGTAGAGTTGTATATATATTTTTTTGTGTTTTGTATTTTATTAAACCGGGACCGGAACTCAAAAATTTCCCAGATCACTTTGCATCTAAAGGCTAAACAATGTGTTGCGCAATTAAAGGCGCACTTTTGGCGAACAATGGGACAGCTTTTATCCAAATTAAGGTGCTTTCTTCAGGGGTAATACCAAATCAAACCAAAGTGGGTCGGGGTCAGTTTGGCGCGTTTTTTTTGGCATTTTGCTTTTTTGGCGCGGTCATTTGTGGTGTGACTATTTGCCGTCCGTTATAAATTGATTTTTTTGGCACCAATGTTGAAAATTTCCAAAAAGTTTCCAAAAAAGTTTAATCTATTCTTTCATCGTGCCTAACTATATGCCATTTTTAAATTGTTTAGGTTTTTCTCATAATT
Source organism: Heterodera schachtii (assembly GCA_023374025.1). Classification (NCBI taxonomy): domain Eukaryota; kingdom Metazoa; phylum Nematoda; class Chromadorea; order Rhabditida; family Heteroderidae; genus Heterodera; species Heterodera schachtii. The sequence continues at coordinate 532,270 of SIJG01000040.1, forward strand.
ACGTATGAATGGTAATACACAGCAGACTGACTGGGTTTGCTCCAGATTTTGAAATTTTTTACAGCGCTAATTTATTTTTATAATTTTATTCAATTAAAAATGTTTGCGAAAGTGCTTTGTTGCACATGTTTTTCTATGAAAACATTTACACTTACTATAAAATTAGATTGTTATTATTTATTTATAAGAATAGTCATAATTGGTGGGAGGAACAGGGGTTTCGCCTTGTATTTGCCAAGAAAGTATTCCGGATTTTTAATAAAATTTATAATAAAAAAAAGCGATGCCAATTGGAATTGCGCCCACCTCCCATTATTATGTATTTTTTCTATTTGTTTTAATACAATGCAAATTTCTCAAAAAAAAATCATCTTCGGTAAACAAATATTTTAATAATCACGCCCATTTAATTTTAATAATATTGTATCATCTTCATATGCGCTGCTTCTTCAACCCTTTTCGCCCCCCGGGGGCATTGGCATGGCAAACAAATAATCTCATTATTAAACTTTGTCGCTTCTGGATAGTGGGGGATGTGTTGTGGCGAAAAGATGCCAAACAGTAGGAAAAGATGAGTGCCTTGGGCAATTTTCATCAAAAATGGATGAACCTATGCCTTACGGGGTTTTTAAAAATTTATAACACAATAATTCGCATTTTTTTCAAAATATATGAATTCTCATTGATGTTGATTTTTTGGCTAATAAGCATGAAAAATTCGGCTAAAAATTGATTTTTATTAATTTTGTTTGTTTTTCATAAATTAAATTGCTTTTAAAATTAAGAGTATTTTTTTTTGACCTAAATTTGGGCAAAAATTGGTTCCATGGTTTGCCAATTGTCAATATTTCCTAATTTTTTGGCATTTTCATGTATTCGTTTTATATTTATTATTTTTATTATTACAGCATTTTCCTAAACTGAAGTTAAAAATTAATTTATGATTTTTATTTAATTTCTTTAAGTAAAGTTTTTTATGGTAAATTTTGTTTTTCGAATTGTAATGACTGAGGATTAAGCCAACCCATCATTTCATTTTCCATTGCATTAATTATTTATTTTTCCAACACTTTTCTTCCCACAGTTGGATTTGGCATATGCTAAACAGCAATTTTTGCTGTAAAATATTTTTTGGTTATATTCTAAATAGAAAAAGAATTTTTCTATTTTTATAAAATAAAATTTTGTTTTTTTTAATTTGAAAATTTATATATAAAGCATTTTGGATAAATTTGCCACTGAAAATGAGTGAATATTTAATGAAGCGAAGAGCTGCCGACTGTGCTTCTGAAGAAGAAATTTACGGCGCTGATGAAGAACAACAACGTCCGAAAAATGCTTCAACAAAACACCGTAACGAACAGCCACAGTACCGAGTAAGTACAGTAGTCCCTAATGATTAACATAGTATAAATGCAAAATCTTTCGGTACTAATTGTTGTTTGTGTAATTTTCTATCAACAGAAATTTTCATTGGAAAATTTACATTTAATTATAAATAATCAGCCCGTTATCACCTTTTTAAATCATAGAATGGCACTTTTTAGAAATGTTATAAAAAAAAAAAAGTTTTTTCAACGTTTTATTGGCCAAAAAACCCAAATTTTCCAACTTAAAACAGTGACTCATGAAAGCTCAAAATTTGATTTATTTTTACTTACTATTTTTTTCTATTTTTACTAAAATTTTAGTACGAAGAGATTTCTTCTTCGACTTCGGGCAGCAGGTGCTTTTCCCAATCCGATATGCTTTGTCCATCTAATGCACTTGTTGGTGGTGGTCCATCATTATTTGGCGAGAATGGCACCGATGAATACAGCCTAAATGTTCAAGGATATATGACACAAAACCATGTGATTTAATCCCTTTTTTTGAAATAGTTTTAATTTAAATTAAAGTCATTTATTATGTCGGCGGCATATTCCCATCCGATTGGCTATTATCAATTAATTGACAGTAATAATGCCGCAACAAATCAAGAACCACTCCGAGATGAATTTCAAACATCAGTAGTTCATCGCGCAGCGCAACAAAATGCCAATGGTAAAGGTAAATGATGCCAAATTGAATCAATTATTTTTGTAAAAAATAAATTTAGCTAATTAAAATAAAAACAAAATAATTTATGTATTTCATTTTTTAATTAATTATTTTCTAATTAAGGAAAGTCAGCAGCTAATGACCAACTAAGAAATGAGGCACAACAACATAATTCGATGCATGCCGAAATTGTCGAAACACAAATGCCACAACTAGCAACATCAGTCAATTATGTTCATAATCACTTTAATCATCTGATGCACAACCGATCACCGTTTGAACCGTTTTGCACAGTGCCAGGCAATTTTTAAACATTTTATTTCCATTTTTAAATAAATACATTAATTAATATTTTTAGGTCGTATGAGTTTGTTGAGCAACACAACAAAGTACAAAGTGAGCATTGGAGAGATTCAACGTCGTATTAATCCGCCTGAATGTTTAAATGCATCATTAATTGGCGGCATTTTGAGAAAGTCAGTAATTTTCGGGGTGACAAATTTTGCGAATATAATACCACATTCTTAATTTAGTGTAACATAAATTTAGTAATTTAGTATACAATTGGTTTTTAGAGAAGATTTAGTTAATTTTTGTGTAAATTTACAATTTGTATATTAAGAACAAATAGTTAATTTTTAATGTCAAATGACATATCTTTCTCATAAGAAAGCAGCTATTGGATGTTTTTTTTAAATAATTAATTCAATGGAATTTCATATTTACTGGAATGTTGTAAGCTAAGCCCCCCCCCCTCTATTAGAAGCTCCCCCCCTATATGCAGGGGCGTATCTAGAAAATTTTTCGGAGGGGGACCGACCTGAGACCTTTTTTTTTTTTTTGCTCTTAAACTGAAGACCTTTTTTTTTGTTGCTATTTGCCCAATAAAAAAACTTTTTTTTCCCGCTGCTGGGTAAAAACGCCACTTTTTCACTAAAAATGACCCAATTTTGGCCGTTTTAAGGCAAAAAACTTGTAAAAATAGTGGAAAATGGAGGTCCGGCGGTGTCGATAGGCTTCGCCGGGAAACATTTTGAAATTTGAGTGCTATTTGTTACGAAAATTGCCTATAAAATTTTTAAATTTTCGTTTGGGGGGGAATTCGAAAAAATTTTCCATTATTTGCTGGAAAATTTTTAAAAATTATAATTTCGGGGGGGGGGGGGATTCCCCCCCTTTCCCCCCCCCCCCTCAATTAGAAGCTCCCCCTATATGTTAACCTTCGAAGGAGGTTGTAAATAGAATCTGAGAGACTTATTTTCAGTAAATATGATATCCATCCAGTTTTTCATTGTAATGAGAATAATTTTAAAAAATTAAAATAATAAAATTGATCTATTATTCAAACTTAATTGAATTTCCATTAAATTTTGTTCCTTAAAATTAGGGCCAAATCCAAGGATGGAGGCAAAGCTTTGAGGGAATCGTTGAAGCGCATTGGCCTTTCATTGCCGGCCGGACGCCGAAAGTCGGCTTGTGTGACCGCATTCACAGCATTAGTTGAGGAAGAAGCCCTTCATATGGTCGGCATTAATTAAAATTTGTGCCATTAAGAGCGAGCATCTTATTTTTTCAATTTCATTTTTTTAAATGAATTTTAAAAATATCAATTTTATTTTTTTATTTAAATGACATAAATGATAATTTTTTATTTTCATTTTTTAACTCATAAACATTAAAAAGAGAATTTTTTTTTACACCATTTCAATATCGTTTCCTTTAGCAGTTTATTTTATTTCAATTATTTTAAAATAAATTTTATTTCAAATTTAAAATTTGAATTTACTAATTTTGATTACATAATATTTTTATTACTTTAAATTTTAACATTTAAGGCCAATGATTTTAATGCTGTTCTCCTTCACGATTTCCCGGCCAAAGACATCGGCTTTTTCCTCAATGCGCAATTCCTCAGATATGCTGGCCAATCGCCGATGGATTCCGAATTGGTGGCCAGACGTCGTACAATTTTAAATTGTTCAAGGTTTTTATTGCAAAATCCGAACCTTATGATTAGTGGATTTAGCTGTCCTTGGCTTTCATAAATACATACATCTCCCGCATTTAAAAAGGCTAATTTGTAAGGAACATTTTCCGTTTAAATGTTTAAATATAAATTGACATTGAAATTTAAATTGAGTTTCTATTATTTGTACTGAATTTCTTCATCTCTTATTAATGCTATCCATATTTTCGCAAAAAAATAAATATAAATTACAAAAATTCATTTTTTAGGATTTTTATCAAGGAGATCACCAGCCTTTTGGCTGCGGACCGAAGCCCAATTTGCGATCGTCGACCTGAATTGGTGTTGGACCCGAGCATACAAAAGCAACTCACGCATTTTTCAATGGCAATTTTTATGGGTTTTTTGTAAAATTTTTGAATCAAAATCTTATTAAATGCTTTAAATTTTTTAAAATTCCATCGATAAGCTCTGCGTTTTCTGCCGCTACCGTCTCCCAAAAAATTGATTAAAAATACATAAATTTTTTAAACAAAATAATTGTTCTAACTTTTATTAAAATGTGATTATTTATTTTAGATTACTCACTGGCTTTGGAGGAATTGCAATGGTATTTTTCATTATATGTTTTTTTTTGAATAATTAATAAATCTTATAAATATTTTATTTATAAAAATAAAAATTTTTGCAGCTTTCATTGTTGGAAGCATTGGCCACCTGCTTGGATGAATCGTTGATTAATTTGGAAAAATTGGTGGAGACAAGAATTGGTACTATTCCACAACAAACTTCAGGCAGCAATCATTAAGGAGAAATTATAAAATTATGATAATTAATTCATTTATATATTTTTAAAATAGTCTTTTTTTCAATTTTTTTATGCGTAAACAAATATGATCAATAATTTGAAATAGAAATTATATCACTTTCCGTTATAGCATAGGAATATAGTAAAGAGGTAAAAATAGGATATACTGTAGCCCTAAAAATAAAATACCTGTGAAACCCTATAAGCACAAGGGATGCGCCAATTAGTGGCCCATACCACAGACTGGGAACAGTTCAACTCGCCGACGGACTAATCTTTTGTTCGTAACTTTTTTCTTTTTCTACCAATTTTTATAGAATTAATGTTAAACGGAAGCACTAATTATTTAATCGCTTAACATCTGCTTAATGATAGTTTCTAAACACTTAGTGCTTCCGAATAACCTTAATTTTATAAAAATTGGTAGAAAAAGAAAAAAGTTACGAACAAAAGATTAGTCCGTCGGCGAGTCGTGCGTCGGCCAGTTGACATGTACCCCCACAGACTATTGGCGCAGAAGGGGGGGGGGGGGTGCGCCAGGACTAAATTTCTAATCTAAGGCCCAAAATTTTTTTTTCGTCCGGCGGCGAAACCTTTTTTTGCTATTAATACCAGACGCCGCCGATAAAAACTTTAAAATTTCATGAAATTTGTAGAGAAAAAGTAGTCAAGATTTTCAGGCATTTCCCTCGTTTCCCCACTCGCCAACGACCCATCCCCCTTCCACCTCTTATACAGCCGCCCCCCATACGGAGCAATCCTCTGAATAAAATCCCATAAAATATGTGTACAAAAAATCAAAAACAAAATCATTTTTCTTTTTTTTCATTCATTTTCATCCTCAAATTCGTTGAGCATGCCGATCGTACTTTGAATCATGAATTGCATTTCTAAGTCGTCATGTTGTTGTTGTTGTTTTACTTCAGCATTTTGACTCTGTATATCTTTCGTACAATTTCTCTGGCGCAATGGATTTGAACTGATGCCAAAAACTAAAATATTAAAAAATTGTTTATATTAAAAAAGTTTTCTTACCATTCCACCTCAACAAATTGAAAAAAAAATGATAACTAATCGTACTTTTTTTTTTTTAATTTGTGCATTTTTTTACCATTTTTTAATTCAAATTCTTTTGGTAGTGGCGGTGGCTGTGGCACTTCCAGCTTTAATTGGACAGTTTTTTCGTTTTTCGATTTCATTTTTAATTTGCTGTTACTGCTCCACATCTTTTTGACGATTTTGCAGATTTTTTGCTTTAATTGCCGATTCAATTAAATAATTTTGAGCAGTTTTCAAATTTTTGTACGAATTTTCTCCCAATTTTTTGTCATTTTTTAGGCGATAAGTCCAAACATTTACCTATCATATTAAAATAATATAATAAATCAAAAATTAAAATTACATAATGAAAATCCGTTTGTTCGTCCTTTTTTATCTGCTGGTCAATTTCGTAGATAAATGCCCATATTGAAACCTGTAAAAATATTTGGCGTCAATTTTTGAAAAATATTAGCATGCTATTAATGTACTCTAATGCTTATATTCTGATAATTTCTGATGAATAAAAATTTTCAAAATTTTCAAGAAATTTTAAATCATATGCCTATTATTTTAGGCTTATATTTTAAAAACTTTTATCGAATTTATCTCTTTGTATAATTAATAAAATCGCACCAAATTTTATATAGGCTTATGAAAATTTAAATGAAATTTTTAATTAAAATAAAAATATTATTTTTTACAATGCTTATTTATGTAATAAATATACGAATTTGAACATTATCAAACCTTGATAAAATCTTCTTTATTATCAAAATTCATTTCTGGAGAATTTTCTTCTTGCTTAATAATTTTTTTGTAACAATTTCGGATAATTTTTTTATAATTTTCCATGAAAATATTTTTGTATGCTTCAACAATGTTCTCCATTGCCTTGGCAATTGGCAAAATGCCATTTCCGTTTGGCAATGTAAATTTTGGCTTCAGTGAAATGGTCATTAGCAATGCTTCGCCATTAACTGCTTTAAAAAAAATTCATTTTTCTTCTATTTATTATATTAAATTTAAATCTACCATTTTTAGAAGTGATATATGTTTTGAGCTTTTCACAATAGTTGAACCAACGTTCAACGGATGAATAGCGAATTTGCCACTCAATTAAGTTGTCAAATTTTTCGATAATTTGTTCATTATGTATAAATGTTTTGATATTTTGCCAATCTTTATTGTTTCTGTATAAATTTGCTTCATCATTTTCAATCAATTCTTTGCACATAAATTCGTATAAAGTAATTATTTCCTTAATTATTTTTAAATATTTTATTAATTTAAAAAATAATTAAAAATAATAATCATTTTAGTTTACCATTTCAGTCGTTGCACATACTAAAATGACAAATCGTTGAATCAAAATAGTGGTAAGAAGATAATTCATAACGAGCTAATACTGAAAAATCTCTACAAATCATATTAAATAAATACATATAAAAAAATTTCAGTGAAATATTTAAAATATAGTATGTATATGTAAAATAACAAAAATAATAATAATGAATTATGCAATAAAAATAGTTTTCAAAGATAAACAATGCAAAAAAGAAAAAGGATTAAAAAATAATCAACATGTAATGGTATCTAAAAGTTTAGTGAACTCAATTGCTTAAAAAGGCATATTATATTAATGGAGAAAAAAAAATAAGGATCTGAGTTTTGTTATTTATTTTATTCCATTTTTTGGTTTTATTTTTTTCATAAAATCGACCATTTTTTTTTGGCTAAATTTTTATTCAAATTTGCAAGGACAATTTATTGAGAATGTATACTTTTTTCAAATAAATTTTTAATTAATTAAAGTTCAAGCCTTTTCGGCATCACTGAGGCGTCAACCCATCAGCAGGACTAATTTCGCCATTAAGCCACTTGAACACAAATTACAACCACTTTAAATAGGATTTAATTTGTTTCGTTGTCCTTTTAATGAAAATTTTAACCTCGACGAAGGGTTTAGCCCCCGATAAATTTTCTTGTTTTTTTGTTTTTAACCTGTACTTTTTTTTTTGGCTTTTTTCAATTTTTGGAATTCTATGCCTTTTTAAGGTTATATACCTAGGAATAATCAGCTCTTGTATGTGATTTTGATTAATCACGCTATCAAGAAATTTCACTAATCATCATCATCATCATCATTAGTGGTAGTAACAGTCTCCACAACCTTTGAACTCGCCGCCTCATTATCATTACGCTGTTCTTTCGACAATGGGCAATCGCATATGTCAAAAACAATCACACTCCCAATGCCAGAAGCATTTCCTTTTTCCAAAAATTATTATTTCAATATATTATTTTATTTTTAATTTTTCATGCACTAATGCTTTTTTCTGTTTTTGATTTTACCCTATTTTAATGAATTTTATTGGTTATCTATTTCGCCTATATGTCTTACATAATTAAAAATTTTACCCATTTAATAATTATATAGTATTTTTAATTGTCAAAATTCCACTAATTTAAGTAAACACCTCTTGCCATTTTGTTGTCATAAAGCATCATTTGAAATTGTAAGTCATCAACGCCTTTTTCCTGCAAACTTTTTCCTGCTGGTATTGGTCTTGTTCTGTCATGTATTCAAAGTTACTATAAAGCAGTTTGGTTCTGTCTGAACAAATATATCTTTTAAATTTTAAAATTGCTTAAAAATATTTGAAATATTTCAATTTATATTTTTCATTAAAAAATAAATAACCATTTTTTGGTATTGCTGGCAAAATTGGCATATCAATTATCAAGTTCATCTTTTTTCCATCGGCATTTGATAATATATTCGTTTTTATCTTTCTTAACACAGATAATGATGAACTTTGGTCCGCACTGTTTTTTAACAATTTAGCCCAAGCCAAAGCCTTTAAATTTGTGTAAATTGATTATTTTGTGAAAGTGATTAAAATTTTACACAGATTAAGTGAGTTGAGTATAGGTCATAGTCATGTCACAATATCTATATTATTAGCATCCATCGGATGCTTAAATTATCGGGATCTTACCAATACATGAAAAGATCTATACTGACACCAAGAAAAAAACTCAATGAGAAATCCGGAATTCAGCTTTTTTCGAATATAATTATGAATATTTTTGTTCGTTGCCTTTAGCACAGAATTTAATTCCATAAAAATTTTTATACTTCAAGTTTTAATTGAAAAACGCCTGTTTTCAGGACCTCCGTGCTCCTGTCCCAAATATTGGACAAGTCATCCCCCGAGGCGGGAAATTCTCAAAAAACCTTACAAATTTTAGAGGGTCGTCTGTGAAATTTTTTAAAATTTAATTAAAGTTGGTTAAAATTGTCGCCCAAAAAAGAGCTTTTTCGATTTTGTATAACGTTTTTGATAAAAATTAAAAAAAAAAAAATTAAAAAACCTTCACACAGTTTTCTTTGTTCTCAAAATGGAGGTTGTAGATTTGTGTGATTTTGTTGCAACTGCCACAATTTTTCAAACTTTTTTTGACTGTTGTGACAAAAAATTGTTTTTGGGTGCTCACAATTTCTTTCATTGCTTCAATGATTGGCAAAATGCTATTTTTTGCGTAGAAAAACCTGGGCTGAAGCGCAATTTTTTGCAAGCAGATTTGTTCATTATTTTCATAGAGAATTTCTTAAATAATTTTTTGGAATTATATACAAAAAAATTGAAATGGACGAAAACGCCATGACAGGGGTACACTACAAACGCCGAAACATTATGCAAAAAAATACTTTTTATCTACGGCAAAATTATATTTCCATTTAAAAAATATTTAGGGTTTTCCTCTTTTTTTTTACACAATTTATCGACGAATCAACAATCGACGAGGTCGGTGTCGGCCAGATTGTCAAAAAAATATGTGTTTAAAACATTTTTTGAAAATTCTTTCGTAATCAAATTAATTTATAATGTTGAAAGTTCTGCTAAAAAATCCAATTCTTATTTAGTTTTATTTACTACAAAAGAAGCTGTCTTCTTTGCAATTCTTTAGATATTTGCAATAGTCTAAATAATGTTCAATTGATGCGTAGCGAATTTGCCAGTCCATAAAATCGGCAAATTTTTCACTCGGCACAACACTGTAATCAAGTTGGCCAATTTTTTGCCAATTTTCACTTTTTCTATAATCAAATTCGTCATTCAGTCCTCGGCACATAAAATTAAGCAATTTTTCAACTTCCTTAAAAGTTTCAATTATAAACGTTTTTATTTTTAATTATTAATTTTACTACCTCCTTTTTGGCATAGCATTCCAAAGTAAAAAATTGTAACGAAAATATGAGCATCAAATATTTCATCGTACTAAAAATGTTAATTCTTTTTTTAATACGACACATAAAATTTTCAATTTCGTATGCTTTCAAAAAATTTTATGCCAAAAACTTAATTTTGTATTTTGTTGCTCTTTTGCAAAATTAGATTTTTAGAATGGCAAATTTGCAAAACTGAAATCTTTAATTTTAAAATATTTTTAATATTGAAACATTTAAAGTAGTTGTATATTAGTTATGAATTAGAAAAATAGAAAATGAATTGAGCTGCGCAAATATGCGCTAGCCTCTGCAAAAATCCAGCTAACATTATTTCTCGTCATGTGGAGCCAGAAATCGCCAAACTGGGCAGCGAGTTATTGAATATTAATTGATTAAGCAATTGTAAATATTTATATTATATGACATATAAAAAATTTATATAATAAAAATATATGTTACGAAAATCTCGACTCAAATGAAAAAGGACAAAACTCACTTCTGTGTTCCCATTAATGAAAGATTTTGTATTATTGATGCATATTTCTTTAATGGTCCAAAAAATAGAATTGGGCAAAGAAAAATAAAAATTATGAAATTTTTTCAATTATTTAGTTGTTATTTTATTTATTTTTAGTTTTAAAATAAAAATCAGCTAATACTATTTTTTTATGTTAGTTAAGAACGGAAACAAAAAGAAAAAGAAAAGACAGTCAGAAAGTAGACAAAAAATAGAAAATTTTAAATTAATTACCATTATGTTAATATTATCAAAATAAATATTTACAATTCCAAAAATAGTATTTAATACCCATTGTCTAATTAATTTTTTGAATTTATCACAATTATTCAAAAAAATGAATAATTTGAAAAAAAAATAAATTTCAGATAAAAATATACATTTTCGAAAGATTAATAAATAAATTTAAAAAAATGCAAAACCTAGGCTTTTTAATAATAACGTACGTTCTATAGAAACCTAACAGATTTCTCATTTTTTAAAAATACAAGAATTTAGTGGATAACAAATTATTATATATTATTATTTTCTTTGGTTGCTGTCGATGGTCGCAGAAATGGATAAAATTGCTCAAAATTAACATTTGACGCATTAATCATCCATCAATATTGAACACACGAAAATGAATAAATAATAGCAGATAATTAATTTATAAAAAATAAAATTATTTGATAAATTGAAAAGGAGGTAAACGAATATCAACAAATTTGAAAAACCTTTATTAGCATAAATGGATTTACTAAAAAACCCAAGATTTAATTTTGATGAAAATTATTAAATATATGTAGTAAAAATAAAGTCAAAATTCATTTCATGAGCAACATTTTCTAGTTTTTTATTTTTAACACCTAAAAGCCTTAAAAAAATTTGAAAAAAAAATCAACTATTTTGGAGTTTTGCCCAAAATTTGTTAACAAAATACAGTAAAAACGAAAAAACACACCTAAGAATCGACCTGAAAATTTTTAAAAATATACACCTAATAAATGGGAAATTTAATAAAAAAAAAATACATCTCCAAAATTATTATTTCTTTTCTTGATAAAATTTTTGATTTTTAAAATTATGTATCGAATTAATAATTGGCATAATTTTGTTTCTTTTAAAAGAAAATTTTCTGAATTTTTTTTCGAATGTTATGACCAAAGATCTCAAAAACTGACTTTTTTAGGCCTGTAGACCATAATTTTTTTAAACCTTATGAAATTTTTTGAATTTTGCAATGTAAATAGAGAACATTATTCGTTTTCGATTTTAAACCCCAAATATTGGACTCACATTTTGTCTAATTCTGTGCTCTCTATCCATCGACTGTTCTGTCACTGTTTGTTAGAACACTCTCTCCATTTTCTCTCTGTTTTGCTGTCCATTTTTTAATTACACACACATTCACCTCATCCTTCCTCTTTTTCTCTTCCTTTAATGCTATTTTCTAAATTGTTCTCACATTTATTTCCTTATTTCTCTGTCTCATTCTGTCGCATTTCGTTCTTTCGCTCGCTCTTTTTCTCTACTTTATGCTTCTGTGCTTTTTTTTTTGTTCTCTTGTGCCGTTCTTCCCTTTATGTCTCTTTTTATCAATGTCTCTCCCCCAGTACAAAGGCAATCTTTCATATTTTATCTTCACTTTATCACTCTTTTATGCGTAAACCAAAAGCGCGGCGCTTACAGAGCAAAAACGGCATTCCATGGGGGGGGGGGTTGAGTAAATGGCCATTTATCATTATTAATTGTTACTAACTAATAAGTGACGGTAATTAATAGTTTTCCCCTCCCATTTTCACCTTTTCTTCGTCGGTTTAGCAAATCACATCGAATTTTTAAAAGTCGGCTTCACTTGTTGGCACCTCCATTTTTAATGCCTGTTTTGGGGGTTTTAGAGCCTAAAGCCTACCTATTTTGGCAGTTTTTAGAGCCTAAATATAGCTCTAATAATAATTGGAAATAGTTATGAGTAATTGAAATTTTTAAAATTTAGCAATTCAATTTTATTTAGCTAATTATGGCCAAAAGAACCAAAAAGGCTATTATTCGAAAAAATCAAAAGCAAAAATCTATTCACAAGGCACGAAAACCGACAAATCGCCGCCAAAAAGTGAGTTTTGATTTTATTGTAATGAACTGTTTAAAAATTTTAAAACTCAACAGGAAACTGACAGCAGTGACTCTGACTCCGGATACGAAAGGGATTTTTGCGACGGAGTTGCAGCAGAACTCTTGCAAAAAATTTGCAGAGCCGTACGTGTCAAGGGAATGAAGCGGCAAATGATCGAACACCAACCCCTATCAGATATTACAGGAAAATACGGATAGTGTGAGTTAGCTTTTTCAATTTTTAAAATTTTTAAAGACCCTGGCAACTTTTACCGTCCCCTCGAGGGACGGTCCCAGTAATTTAGCAAATTGTTCAGTGTTGGAGGCAGGCCAATAGTCAAAAAAATTTCGGAGGGCGGCGAACTTTTTTTTTGCATTTCGGACTAAAAATTTTTTATTATTTTCAGCGACGGAGAGAAAAATCAGGAATTTTGTAGAAGTTTTGCTCTAAGAAACTAAAATTTTTTGCCATTTTTGTGGTCAAATTTGCAAAAATATAAAGAGTCCAATGATGATGATAAACGACGCCGAGAAAATTTTTTTTTAGAAATTTTATTGAATATAGCAAGAAAATTGTTAATTTTCAAAATATTTTTTTGAAGTTTGGCAGGTTACCTTTCTCCCACTATATGACCGTCATATTCCCGTTTTATTAAAAAAACAAACAAAGAATAATCAAACAAAAAGCCTTTCGGATTGCTTCTGTTCGACTAAATCTACTAAATCCATTGGTTTTAGACTGACTTACTTAAGTAATCAAGAGATTTCTAGTTATACAATATTTATCCAATTTTTATTTAAAATGTTTTTTTGGCTGACTTTCGGGGTTTTTCGTGATTTTACCGATCCAACAACCGGTCTAAACTCCCCTATATTTTTTTAGCACATTTATTCTGGTCATATCTCACGGACACTTGAGATTTCTGAAAGGACTTAAATAAATTTAACATTTTTTCTTTATTAAAAAAAAATTTTAGGTTCTACAACCTCTTTTGATTGAGTTTGATGTAATAATACCAGCAAGTTTATTATTTTTTTTTACTTTGACAAATCTTTTCTATATTAATTTTCTTAAAACTTTTTAAATTTAAAACTAAAAAGCTCAATTACAACTAAGAACTCACACCAGTTAAACTAAACTTAGCATTTTATATTTCAAAATCATAAGACCGTAATTGAAGAATGTTTCTTTCCATCTTTTCAGAGTTGCACTTCCAATTCCCAGTTTCTTGGCAATTATTTGATCATTCATTTTTTGTTTTTTTCTTTAAATTCGAAATATTGCTTAATTTGTCCTCATTGGTGTTGTGCTTTTAAACAACAAATTACAAATGAATTTATTTAAAAAATTTCCTCACTTTTATGGTAATTGGCTTCAATTCTTTATTCAATTTAAAAAATGTAAATTCATAAAGCCCAATTCCTTCGCAAATTCTTTCTGTGTGCGTTGGCCAAACAATTGTTTAAATTCATCAATTTCTTCATTGAGCTTTTGCTTTTTTTCCTCATAAAATTGCTTTTTAATTAACCATTTCTGTATTAATATTGGGTTAAATTTTGCCGGATTCAATTAAAAAATAAAGCAAAAATATAATAAATATTAAATGCCACAAATGCATTTTTACAATTTGTAATTTTTTTGAATATAAAATTGTTTGCATACATTATTTATTTAATTGAATTGCTCAGTAAAGTTTAGTTTTTAGGCTAAAATAATTTATGTTTTTGTTTTTTTATTCATAAAATCACCCATTGATTTTTTGGCTAAATAATTATTTAAAATGCACATAAATTGTTTGGCTAATAGTAAGGCCTGACGCGCTAACAAAATGTAATAAGGAACAAATCATCATATTTAATAATGAAAAACGGTGCAAAAAATTTTTTTAAATAAATTTTCGTCTATTTTTTATTTCATAAGTCTTTCCAAAAAAACTGACGGGATAGATTAATATTCATGCACCTGTAAAAACGGAACATTAAAACTAAAAATCATCAAAATTTAGTTGGGTTTTAAAGATAACCAAATATTTAAATGCGACAAAATTATTTTATTAATTAAATAATGTCCTGACGGTATAGGTGTTGTCTGATATTGAGATAAACAAAATTGAAAAAGTCCTATTCACACAAATTGAGCTGAAAAAATCAAGTAAAGCATGTTTTTATTGAATGATCGATTGACAAATCATAAGCCAATTTCTCGGCCAACGACGAATTTGTAGATGACATGCAATAAAATCTCAATTCGTATTCCCGATTTATTATTATTTTTTTTACGTGTGAGCCAGTAATACGATAAACTGTTCATATGCTTATTTATGAACAGAGTCGTGAAAAGAAAGTTTCAGGATCTGTGGGAATGCGGCAATTTATGGAATTTCGGGGGATTGTGGATGGTCCAAATAGTCCAAATATTGGCGAAAGTTGAATAAATTTTAAAAAGCAAATCTTGATAAAAGAACAATTTGATTATTCAATTTATTCAAAATTTAAAACAGCCAAAAGGAGAAGTGAATTGGATAAAATTTGAAAAGAAATATTTCGAAGTAAAACTCATTAAGAATGTAAAATGTTTTGCCGGCGGTGCCTAATGGTACCAGTGGAAAATTTGGCATAGTGTTGGAGAAAAAAAAGGTAAAATTACACAAAATTTGAATGGAAATGCCTATTTTAATTCTCAATTAGTTCAATGTCCTTTTTCCAGCTGTACAGAGTTGCAATCCCAATTCCCAATTCCTTGGCAATTATTTCGTCGCTAATTTTTGGGCTTTTTTCTTTGATTTCTAAATATTGATTCATCTTTCTTAATCGGTCCTCATTTGAATATTTATTCAATTCTAAAATAAAAAACATTTTAATGTATCAAAATTCTCTCACTTTTATGGTAATTTGGCACCAATTCTTTTTTCCATTTTATAAATGTTTCTTTTGAAATGCCCAATTCCTTCACAAATTCTTTTTGTTTGCCTTTGCCATATACTTCTTTAAATTCACCAAATCGTTCAATGAATTTGCCCTTTTTCATCTCATAAAATTGCTTTTTTATTTTTGTTTTATTTAAATTTAAATCATTTTTCCATTTTTGTATTAATCTTCTATTTGCGCCTAATAATTTTCCAATTTTATTCTCAATTTTGCTTTGGACTTTGTTTTGATATTTTCCTTTTGCTCTTAATTTTTCCTTAATTGCTTCAAATTTTCTAATTATTTCTCTTTTTTGTTGGCCATTCGGACTGCTTACATTTTCTCCATCCATTTGATCAACTTCCGTATTTTCATTTTGTTCAATTTTTATCATCACTTTTTCTTCTCTTTCATTTTTGTTCCATTCGTCACCAAATATTTCATCAAAATTTGGTTGGATTTTGCCGGATTCATTTGCAAAAATAAAAAAAAATATATTAAATGTTAAATACCAGAAATTCATTTGTACAATTTATATATTTTTTAATATAAAAATTCTTTTACAACACTATTTATGTGAATGAATTGCTCAATAACGTTGAGTTTTTTAGTCCAAAATAATTAATGATTTTGTTATCTTTTTATTCATAAAATTGTAATTGCCTAATGATTTTTGGCTAAATTTCTATTCAAAAATTTTCATCTTTTTTCAAAAAAGTTATTGTCAAAATTCTGAATTATTGTGGGTGGTTTCAATTAGTCGCCAAATTTATTTAAAAATAAAAATAGGCTTATTTTTTAGCAAAAGTTTTTTTTTTCACAAAAATTAATAAAAAAAAAATTGGTCAACATCTATTTATGAGATATTAACAACACCATATACAGTCATGGTCATATGTTTAGGACCACTTGTTTTTTCTTAAAATTTTGGTCAATAAAAAGTCGTCTGATTTCAAAAGACCAAAACCCTTTGGCAATTTTTGTAGCATTTTTTATGAGCTTTCGAATTATACCATTCATTTGGCAAACTGATGTTTGGCAAAAGAATGGAATTGATGAGTCATGGTGATTTTTTAAGCAAAATAATTAATGTTTTTTAATTTTTTAAATCATAAAAAGGTCCATTGATTTATTGGCTAAATTTTTATTTTAAAACTTTCATGGACAATTATTAAAATAATGTATTTTTTCTAATAAATTTTTTAATTCATTATAAATCAAGGCATTATCATTGTAACATTATGTAAGTAAATTAAAATATTATAATCACTCTGATGGTTTGTTTTAAATTTATATTAATGAAAAAGAAAAAATAAATAAAAAAAAAGGAAAAAACTTTTTTTTTCAAATTCCCTATAACTCTTCTCTGTTAGCACTTTTGAATCTAAAAATGTATGTGAAATCAGCCCTTTAAACTAGGAAAGTAATTAAATTTTTCATAATTAAATTGAATAATGAGAAATGCATTATTCTGTAGGCTATGAATTAATTTGATGTCTCACCCGTTTGACTATAACCTTTCCAAATCACCTAACAGAAACTTGCTTCACTATATTATATGAATAAACCATGAAATTTTGAAAAAAATCACATTTATCGATGCCAACCAACTAAATGCCAAAAATAAAAACAGATAATCCAATAGTGATTAAAATGACTCAGTCACTCGATGACTCATCAATCTTGTCTGTCGAATTCGTAAATTATTTCTTTCCTCCGTATGTGTATGGGTAATAATACATATAATAGTATGACGGATTGTAAGTGGCTGACGACGAATCATCCGACGAAGAACGAAGCTTTTAAAAAAAATGTTCATAAAAACTATTAAAAAATAATAATATGATCCAAAGGCGTACCATTTTTTGTAAATTTATAATAATTTTTTTCAAATACCAACAATTCTACATTCTTGGTATAATTTGGGTATCTCTTAATGAAATTACTTATATGTTAGCAGGGTAATTTCAAAAAATTTTCATATTTTTTCTTAAATTTTGTGTTAAAATTTTCATGCTTTTCTAGAAAGTAAATTGCTATGAAGCAATATTTTTAATGTATAATCTCTGAGAAATTTCGGCAATTCTTTTTTATTTTGAAGAAAATGCAGTTTTGGGATGGCACGATCTGGCTGATACGAAAATTTTGGTTTGACCAAAAAATAAAATTATTTTATTTATTTTTTCCTTGTTTTGCGTCATCATTACCTTCCAACTTCCGCTCGACGCGTCATAGCTGTAATACGGATTATTGTCAGATGCGCTGCTACCGTAGTAACTGTAGTACGGGTTGTAATAGTAGGCAGGGTAATACTGTAAAGGAAAAAAAAAAGAAAATTCATTATTAAGTCATAAATATTTACATATTGGCCAGCGTTGGAAACGTGAATGATCATCGGCGTAAATACGACGAGGAAACTTAAGTAAAAATTTTAAATATTTTTTAAAATTTCTTTACCAGATCATTCGGGTCATAAGCATTATGAGTTGAGATAATTGAGCGTGCTAAATACAAAAAAGCATTAAAATTGGTATTAAATAATGGCATATGTATTAATTATGTTAATTATTACTCGAAACTTTTGTTGATTGAGACCAGAGACAAATAATCCTGAAAATTTATACAACAATATATTTTATATGCATAGAATTTTGGCTTCGAGTGCTTGACAAAAAAAAGTGTTTCGATTAAATGAGAAAAAACAAATTATTTTTACATTTTATGAGTAGGAGGAAAGCCAATTTAAAGGATTTTTTTGAAAGGGCCAAAATCTTTTTTTTTAATTCAAAACAATTTAAGGGGCATTAATTCCTTGGGCCTAAGTCATTTCATGAATATTTAAAACTAAAAATTTTCCCGGCGGTTCCGTTCCTAAAAATATTCAAAAAGCATCTTTGAATTATGGTCACTTTAAAGACAAAGCCTTATGCAAATTATACTTGGCCTCAATAATTTGCTAAAATTAATTTTATTTATTTTTAAATTTTAATTTTCACTATTTCCAAACTTCATTAAATGAGCAAAGCCACCATTTAAAAAGGCACCAATGAATTGGTGCAGTGAATTTGCTTTTGGAAAAAAGTTGTGTCATTATTTGAACGGGATTTAATCTTTGTTTGCCCGCTTTTCACTCAGCTTTTAAATGCGCATACAAAAATGATTTTGGATGTGAACAGCACAAAAGAAAATGCTTAATGCCCAAAGGCTTAAATAAAATAAAATTTAAAAAAATAAAAGTGGCAAGAAATGAAAAGGAATTAAATGAGTGACAAATGTTGACAACTTTTTTTTAAATTGTTTGAGCTTTTGCCGAATTTTGTTAGAAGAAAATAAAAATTGAGGAATAAAAAAAAGACATTTATTATTATCATTATTATGCAATTTAAAGTAAAAAATCAAATCAAAATTAATTTTGTAAAATTCATAAAATATTTAAAAGTCAAAAAAAAAGTAAAATTGAAAATATTCAATAAATAAAAAATAAATAAGGAATATAGAAAATTTATTACCATAATTACACGTTTCTTAATTTTTGGAGTTTTTACATCTTTGCTCAAAAGCATTAAATTAAATATTTTTTTGGCATACTTTTTTTTTTATTAAATATTGCGAAAATTTTTGAAATATTATAAGAATAATACAAAACCTGAATAATATCAATGTTTTAAAATATTATTGCTTTGAGTAAAATTAGGTTAAATTTTTTCGAAAATGGTCAATTTTGCTCGACTTATCATTTTCAGCATTAATTTCGAGCTTTATTTTGAGTCTTTTTTGAATTCTTTATACAAATTAATTGTAATAAAAAAATAAAATTAATATTTTATATTTAATAAATCGATTATTCGATTATTCACTTCATTTAATTCATCATTAGTCAATAGCATCATAATTTCAATTTAGAAATTTTTAATCATGTATATATTAGTATTAAAAAATAACATTATTATAAGTTAATATTATTTAATTGCTTTTGAGGAAAATTCGTTAAAATTTTGTCAGCCCAAGGTGGTTTTTTCTTGACTTATCATTTTCACAGTTAATTTCAAAATTTGATTAAAATCTTTAATAAAAACTAAATGTAATAAAAAAATTTATTAAAAAAATGTATCATTTCACTTTTAAATTCGAATTTTTTTTAATTTATTTATTTTTATTATTTTTACAAATTTTTGTTTAATTAAATCCTAAATAAATATATTTGTAAAAAAAATTAATTAATAATTTATATGTATATAAATCGACTAATCGATTACTCACTTTATATTATATGAATCCATCACCTACGCAACAGCTTCATAATTTATTTTTCTAATATTTTTTTATCATAAAAAGCAATTAATAACTCAATATTATTTTTTTATATCTTTTAAAATTATTTTATTTAATTTAACAGTTAAAATTCCAATCCAATAAATATGAATTTGGTATTTCTACTTTTATTATTGAAAATATTAATGGATAGTTGTTGTTTGGCCGGTAAAAATGATGGTGGGAAGAACAAAAAAATACGTAAACATTATTTTATTTAATTCTTATGATTATTTAAAACGAATTGATTTTTTATCATAAATTTAATAAATTTGCTCACTTATTGAAAAATTACTTTTAAGGTGACTTTATCGGCCTTCTTGACCAACAGATAGCCCAATTTTCAAATGATTCATATAATACAGAAGGACAGTCACAGGGTAGATATGGTATTTTTGAAACAATTCTAGGGTTAATTCATTATTTTTCACGGATTTTCTATGGCTTTGATTTCGAAAATTTAGAAACTTAAAGATTCTTAAATTTTTTAATTATTTAAGAGCAAACACAAGCTCAACAAGAGGTCGACGTCATAGCAAGTTTAAACCCAAATGTTGCTTCAACTTCAACTGCAAATGTTGCTTTAACCTCTACTGCTGCTCCTGCTGCTGCTGCTAGTGGTATTGGGCCGGTTCTATTGAAAATATCCTCGTGATTTGTTACGGTTTTGTACGGTAATAGGAGCGTTTGAAACTATTTTTTAAGCGCCAATGTTTTTGAGCATTTCTGTTTTTGCAATTCAAATTTACACCAATAAATTGCATCAATTTATTTTGTAGACAAAATGAAAAACTGTAATTTATTGTAGTAATTCGAGAAGTTTAGTTCTGACATAGATGAGAAGCGATTCGTTTACGGATTTTTTTAAATGGCAGAAAAAATAATAATTGTTTATTTGGATATACCATTCGAAAGAGAAAACTTTGGGCTTTTTAATAAGCCATATTTCAAATTTTAAATTGCGTTCATACATTTTCATGTTTTTTTTAAATCACCAACTTCAAAAAATAATTTTTTCGAAATTTTTTAAATGAATTTTAATTCCAAGATTCAGCAAAAGAAAAAAAAATCAATTGTGAATATACCAGATGAAAGCATATTTTTCTATAAAAATATTTTCCATTATTATTTTATCGAATAAAAATTTGCTTTAATATTTTCTAAGATGACAGTCATGAACGCTACATTGACGAATTATTAAATGACGGTGTTAGCCAACTCCCAAAAACTTGCGTCAAAAAAGCGATTAGCACAAATCAACAAAATTCTAATACTGTTGCTTCGTCTTCTAAATCATCTAAAGGTAATAAATATTCGCTTCTTAAATACGCAAATTTTCTTGTCAACTCCAAGAATTAAATACTTTACGGGTATTAAAATCGCACAATTATAATACTAATCATTTAACCATACAAATTGAATGTTTTACATAAATTAAAGTTTTATGGAGACACGAAACTTCTGTTCGAAGTGCTGACAAGGGAACAACCTGAACTATAAGTGTTTAAATCACTTTAGAGCAGGGATGGCACGGAATTCCGAGTTTCGACTTAAATTGGCCCCTAAATTGAAAACATTAAATTTCACTTTTTAGTCTCTGGTTTAGAGTTCTAAAACTTAGGCCTATTAAAACACTTAAAAACTTAAGTTATTTTATAACTTTTCAAAAATTCCGAGTCCCGGCTACCGACATTTTTGCGCTCGGAATAGCCGTTACAAAAAATTTTGGGCCTCCGAATTCCAACTTCCGAAAATTTTTGGGGCCTCGGAATGTCATCCCTGGTGTAGAATATAGTCAATTTGCTATTGTAATTTTTTGGCTTTGTTTACCCTGAACCTAAAACTGAATTGAAAAATTGGTCAAATGAAAATACTCACAAAAATTCGTTAATTTAATGCGGTTTTCCTTCATGTATTTTAATGATCATTTATCATGGGTTCGGACCCGCTCGACAGATGATGAATTATTTTGATTTTTCTTTAAAGTATTATTCCACCAAGCATCTTTTTATTCACTTTATTTTATTTTATTTGTGATACTATTTAAAGATAATTTTTTTCTGGTAATTTTTAAAAAAAGTTTCATAACTCTTATGAATTTAAAAAAATGATCATGTTTTGATCGATTCCTTAGGATCATTTTGGGGGTCAGGACCAATGTTGAATTTTCATCAGTAATAATTATAAAATTTTCTTTAATTTCTGCGCCTAATTTAATTACTTAAAATTTATTATAAAAAAAAATTAATTAAAAAACCAATAAATTTAGAACAGAAAAGCAAGGAAAATATTCCGATTCCAAAACTATTTTTTCTAAAAACTCGAACAAATTCCATAAGTCACAAAACAATAGCAGAAAGTATACATGAGCATATGCAAAAAATGAGAGTATATGAACAAGCGAATTTAAACACTGTACAAAGTGATCAAGCCATGGAAGACATTGATCAAAACATTGGAGGAACTGATCAGACAAATTTGTCAATGCCAATAGATGTGATCAATGAAAATGCCAATTCACTGATCAGTCCATTAGCTATGCCAATTGCTCAAAGTTCTGCAGCGGATCAAGCCCATCCAACAATGTCAGAAGGTACAACCAATACCAATTTGACAAGCGATAAAAGTGATCAGACGGGCCCAGAAACACCAAACAGTCAACGGAAACGGGCAAGACAGCGAAAGCAAAGCTCAAGCAATATTCAGCGGACTGAATTCTATAGATTTACATCAAATGAAACGGAAGAAGCAGTTGTCAAACATAAAAATCAAAGAAATGATCAGCCGATTGATCAAAGAAATGATAAACGGTGTGATCAAAGAAATGATCAACTGAGTGATCAAAGAGATCAACCGAGTAATCAAAGAAATGATCAACCGAGTGATCAAGGAAATGATGAATTGAATGAGCAACAAAGTTATCAGATGCTTGGACTTTATGATCATGATGATCAAAATATTGAACCAATGTTTGTTGACACAAATGCACCACAAATGATCGATACAAGCGACTTCGATCAAATTGCTCAACTGGCTGGTGACGATTTGATGTTCCCCCATCCGATGGAGGTGTATGACGAGCCGAACAATGCCGAAGAACAAGTTGTGATGATACCGGTCGGAAACAGTTCACAACAAATTGTAGCAGAAAGTGTTGGCAAAACAAAAAGCAATTCAAAAAGTGGGCACGGAAAAAGCCGTCAAAGCGCTGATCAGAGCGTGCGCGACTATGCTTCTCCATCAATTCAACAGAAGCAAAAAGCGGGTCGGCCAAAAAAGCCGAAAATTGACGAGAAAACGGAAAAGGCCAAATCAAAAATGGGAGTGGAAAAAGCGCCGATCAAATCGGCAAAGGACAAATCAAAAATGATAATGGAAAGACCACCGATCAAAAACAAACCAATAATGATTACGGAAAGACCAACGATGAAAAATAAATCAATAGTGATACCGGAAAGATCAACGATGAAAAACAAATCAATAATGGTAACGGAAAAACAAAAGACGACAGCGGACAAAGGCAAATCAATAATGATAGAGGAAGAAGAATCAGCGACTGATTCATCAGATGAGGTACACTAATTAGTTAAATCAAATTTTATTGCTCTCCATAAAGACAATTTTTTGCATTCCTATGAGCAAATGATTTAATGAGTCTTTAAAAAGAGCATTTAAAAGATTTTGAATTTTTGGACCGAAACTGGTTAAATAATCATACTAAAAACACTATTTATGATTTGCAAGTTTCTCCTATAATTAAAGAGATTTAACAGAAAAATTTGAGTTGCAAAATATTTGAATTTCCGATTTTTTTTTGTTTGAATTTGGGTTCA
Organism: Heterodera schachtii; assembly: GCA_023374025.1. Taxonomy (NCBI): domain Eukaryota; kingdom Metazoa; phylum Nematoda; class Chromadorea; order Rhabditida; family Heteroderidae; genus Heterodera; species Heterodera schachtii. The sequence goes on from SIJG01000040.1 coordinate 556,021, forward strand.
GTAATAATTAACTCAATTATTATTATTTTCATTTTGCATTTAAATGAATGAATTCAGATAGAGACTGATGGTTCAACTGATAAACTGGCCGATGCGAACGCATATGACTTGGTCAAAAGGATACGCAACAACTTCAAATACGAAGTCTCCAAAATTTTGGCCATGTTTGTGTACCGGCAGAAAAACGAACTGCGGCGATTATACTTTATTGAATGGAAAGGTATACACAAATTTAAGACCATATTATATAAAAAAAACTTAATAAAATTAAAAGAAAAACTTTCGATTTAATAAGGAAAAACCAAAATAAATAAGGACTTTAAATTCAAAATAAATAAATTATCAAAATTGTACACCCGGAAAATTAGACCAAAATGTCATAATTAACAAAAATATTACAAAATATTTGTCTTTTATTTGACCAACTAAAAATATTCTTTAACGATTTTTCACTTGTTATATAATTTAATTTTTTTTTTCAAAATTTAGGATATGAAGCTCATTCTCGCTGGGTCCTTTCGGAAGACATGAATTCGCTTGAATTGTTGGCCAATTTCATTGAGGAGTGCTCAATGAGTTCGGCACTTGATGCCTTTTTGGGTGCCCCAGTAATGAGCCACGTGGCAAAAGTGCTTCAAAAAAATGACGAAGCAATTTCATGTACATAAACCGAAATTAAATTTTAATTGTTTTAAATATGTAATTAGACAAATTTAAGTAATGCAAAGTATGGGAAAGCAACCCGAGCAAATGGCGGCAGAAGATGATTATTTTGTATTTGCAAAAGAAGCAACTGAGGATCAGAAAGAGAAGGTAAAAATCTATAGACATGCAGCAATTTTATTATGAAATGAATTAATTTAATTTTTTAATATATATATTTTTTTAATATTTTTATTTTTTAAGGGATTCTTTTTTTAAGTTGGTTATGAATTTATAATTTTCATTTTTAAAGGCTATCGAAAGCATTGATGAATTTGTTGAATTGATTAAAAAACATTCAAATGATGGATAAAGAAAGCACAATGATAATCTGCGGAAATTGTTGCTTTATTTCGATGATTATCTAAGAAAATTGTTGCTGTATTTTGATATTTATTTAAATTGCTCTTTGGGAATCATTTAATTATTGGCTGGTAATTTTTTATTGAAATTCATATTTTTTCCTGGCCTGTGGGAGGCCTGAAACGCATGAAAAACATGTTTTAGATAGGTTGAAGCTTCTAAAATGGACTTCTATCTCCATATTTTTCATATTTTGCGAATTATGTCCATATTTAGCATTTTTAAAAAAAAACCTCTATTAGAAAGCCCCTTATTAACTAAATCAGCCTTTTTGACCGTAAAGGACCAAAAATTTTGCGAAAAAAATGTTTTTTTTAAATTTTATCAATCGTGCTGGGGCGTTTCATAAAATCCGCAGCGAATTTTTCGACAAAACATGACATAACTTTGCTTAAAGGCAATCAAATTTTACATTATTGATACCATTCGATAGCCCAGCTTTTTCTCTATTAGCTTGGAAAAGTTAACAAAAATTTGGTCGATTTTAGTAAAAGTTGTATGCAAACGTACAATTTCTGCCATAACTTAAACACATAAAAGGAAGGAAAATTTGAATAAATTATATTCGTGTATTATTAAATGCTAATGATTAATGATAAAAAAAAAAGCATAACCAACATGAAGCTTTCCCTTCCAACCGAGAATTTTGAGCCGGCAATGGCAAAACGAATAAAGCTGAATTAAAGTTAAATTTAATGAATTTACATGTTTAGCCTGGGTTTTCTAATAAAAACAGCAGAATATTTCCTTTAATAATCATTTTAATGGCCTAATTGTGATGAATCATCATGCCATTTAGTGATATCACGGGATGGCAATTCTTTGAGGGCCTAATTTCTCGAACTTTGGATCGAAAAACAGAAACAAATTCTGGCCCCGACAGATTAGGGAGAGGTGTGTCCAGTAAAAATTCCATCTCGATTGAGCTAGGGGAGCATGAGTAATTTTAAAAAATATTAGTGACTTTTTTGAGTGTTTTTCTCTTTAAAAAAAAAAAGTAAAATTCTAAAAATGATTTTTATGCCAAAAATAAAACCCAAAAATTTTGAAATTTTTGCTCAATTTTCTTCAAAAAAAATTAATAAATTTTGTCCTTATTTGTATTTCTTTTTACTAAAATGATTTTCATACTGTATTCAAGATTTTAAATTTTAAAATTGAATATTTTTCATTTTTATTTGCAATTTGTGGTTGCATATTTTATGCGCTTATTTTTACGATTTATTTGTATATAATTCCCCGCCCTAATTATACACAAAAAACGAAGAACCTTCGATGAATTAACAAAATAGAGCCCCAATGGCACAAATTTAACTCAGTACTCAGCCGGCCCTCTCATTTGCCATTTTTTGAATAATTTGGGTTGGGAATTGGTCCACTTAAGAGGCTTATTAGCAGGGCTGCAAAAACATGCAAATGCATATTTTTTTTCCTGGATTCTCCATGCTATAAATAGTAGGAAAAACACTTTCTTTTTTGTGTTTGCGTATAAAAATCGGGACTTTATTTGCATATTTTTGCATATTTTGGGTGTTAATGCATATTTTTGCTTTTTGTGCATATTTCGCCATTTTTTGAAAATTTGTTAACAAAAATGCAATAAAAACGGAAAATACATCCCTAAGAATCGTCTAAAAAATTTCCGAAAAATACACCCCCTAAGAATTGACCTAAAATTTTTAAAAAACACACCACTAAGAATTGGAATTTTCTCAAAAATTCTTCCCCCAAATTTTTTTTTTCATGACAAAATTTTTGATTTAAAAATGTCTATATTTGCTAAGAGAATTTTATTAAAGAAATGTAGCTCATTGGCAAGTGCACTAATGAAAATTTTTTTTTTTTTTAAATTGAATTTGCACCCCTAATTTTCAAGTTTTTTGTGCATATTTTGCGGTTTTTGTGCATATTTGATGCATATTTGGCAATTTTATTTGCATATTTATGTGCATATTTTGGTCACTTTTCGTGCATATTTTTTGCAGCCCTGCTTATTAGTGGTGATTGTCGTCGTCGTTGTGGCGTTCCGTTCCGCGTCCATTTTTTGACCTTTCTTCCTCCTCCTCCTCCTCCTCCTCCCATTTGCTCACTCATCACACACATTCACATCAGCAGCGCTAGCAGAGCTCAGCCAATCCTCCGCCTCCATCTCTTCTCATCCATTCAATAAAAAAGTGCCCTATTTTCTTCTGTTCACTATTTTATTTAAAAAAAAATTTTTTATTTTTTTTTATTTTAAAATTGTACATATTCATTAGAGTTGGGTAAAAAAAATTCCTGGAACGGGAAAAAGAAAAAAGCGGGAAAATTCCCGAATGGGATCCGCTTTTTTCTCGTTCCCGTAAAAATCCTGACCATTTTAACGGGAATCCCGCTGGGAAAAGTGAAAAATTTTATTTTGATTTTTTAAATTTTTTTTAGTTATTTTTCAAGTGAAAGTATTATAATTTAAACAATTTTAAAAATTTCTTCTACAATTTTTATTAAAAAATAATGTTTATTTTTGTTTCAAAAAGTATAAAAGCCATTATCAAATTATATAAAAATAAACAATTCGCTTATTTTTGCCCATTTTTTTTTTGTCATTGAAATTCTCTTTAATCTTTTTTTTATTCAAAAATATATACATATGTACATATATCCATTCTAATTTATATAGAATAAAACCAAGAATTCTTTTGTTTCTCCACTTTTTGGGCCATTGAAAATACATCTTACCTCATTTGAATTTATTTCAATTAATTATGATTTTGTTCATTTCGAATGGGGCACGCCCCTTTGTGTTTACGGGAAAACTGTTACTTTCTGCTATAAAAGTGCCCTCATTTTATGATTCATTAATATTAATAGCAATTCATAGATAAAACAATCGAATTTGAATTAAACCAGGGCTGCTTGATTTTTTAAAAAATCAGCACTTGGGGTGCGGGTCAAAAATCAGCAGTCAAACCGAAAAATCAACATTATGCAACAAAATGAAAAATCATTTTTGGCTTTTTGCTTCTTTTCCCCATAGAAGTTACAAAAAATGATCAAAATTTTAATGCTCATAATCCCGTAAATCTGGCAGTCCTGACTTATACCGATCCCGAAAATTTTTTAGAAAAAACAAAAATTCATTTTTGAATTTTGCTCGCCATGTTTGGCATTCCGTTTCTGTCCACATACATTCAGTGAGTGGTCAAGCAGCAGGCATTGGCCGATTCAGTTGATTGGCTCAACTATTATTGCAGCTCCATTCTGTTGGCATTTTTTGCGTTGGCCATCTCGGCAAAACAATACTTTGGCCAGGTGATTATTGTCGTTTGGCAAATTGTTTATTTTTTAATTTGTTTGAAATATTTGTTTGCCATATCTCGGCTCTGAGTCATAGAAATCCAATGCCATTCTTTGGGAGTTCTCACATCCAAGCTCTATTCTTAGAACACAAAAGCCTTTTTAACATACAACTTTTTTTAATGTCAATTAAATTTCCCAAAATTCGAAACTGAGACTCAAAATTGAAAAAAAAAACTCCGGTATCGAGACTACAAACATCAAAAAATACGGAAATTTTCTCGAACCTTAACTCTTGATTAAATTGGTGTATTGTAATTTTAATCTTTATTAATTTTTTGGATTTTTTTTTTGCTATTTATTGAGAAACTGAAAATTTTTCCCCCAAGGCCATTAATTGTTGGGTGCCAAATGAGTTCAAAGGCAGTTGGGAAAAGTATGCCGAGGATTACTGTTTTGTTGACAATTCATATTATGTGCCGTTTGACATGGAAGTGCCGTCAGATTTGAGCAAGCGCGTCTATTATGAAATTTTGTGAAATTTTTTTAGCAAATTGGGTTCTAAAAATAATAACAAAAAAAAAAGAATATTTGTTTTTGAAGGTTAAATTCTTCCAAATATGAACAACTAAACAATCTTAAGCCATTGTTTAAATTAAATATTAAAAAATAATTAAATTTATTTATTTCAATTTGTCAGGTGACCGGTCTCGGCTCAATTGGAAAACGCCATCATCAGTTTGGAAATGGAATGTCAAACAATTCAAATAGCTCTCAGGAAAACAATGCCAATTCGCCTTGCCAACTTAGCACCGATTCAGAGGTGTAAGAAGAACAAATTCGAAACATAAATTTTCGAATTTTTATAATTGACCATAATAATTGATCATTTACACAATTAATTGATTCTTAACTAACACGAATTGTTGACTAATTAATGCACGCGGACAAAATTTTTCACCTACGAAATTATGGTATTTTTTTTTAATTTTTCGAAAGCATTATTACAGGCAAAAAAAAAACAAGTTATTAATTAATTTCTTTCAAATCATATCCGAAGAATTTAAAATTACAAAATATTTCATTATTCAACTAAAGAATAATTTGAAAGTTTTGTCCGGAAAAATTTCATTCATTAATTAATGCAAGATTTTGTTATATATTTGCTACTTAATGCTTTGATCATTGATCAAAATTTTGCAGTTTTCGAGAATTAAGTTGGCCATTATTCTTTTGGAACTTTCATTTTAATTATTTTTCACTTTCAATTAACTCTTCCCATCTCAGGGATTTGATTTCATTATAATTGTATATTTATTTATTTATTTAAGCTCTTTTATTATTTAAATCCCATTTTTCATGCCTTGAATAAATTCATTTGTTTCAATTGAGATTTTATTTAATTGAATAGATTTTTATAACTTTTATTAATAACCAGTAATTGGTTTTTAATTGGCATTACATTTTTTACAAAAAATTCGTTTTTAAGTATTATAAAATATAACCGAAAAATGCTCAAAAAAAATGTATCAAGCAAATCAAGCATTTGATCACCAATGCATGTTTATTCCCTCAAAAGAAAAATGAAAAAACGGAATTCTAACAAAAAAATATAATTTTTTGTATTAAAAAAATGATTATTTCATCACTAATTTTTGGATTGCTTCTTTAATTTTTCTTCATTGGAATTTCGTGCTAAATAAAAATTCATTAAAATATCATATGAAAAATTTAACTTACTCTTATTATATTTTGGCGCTAATTCTTTTTTCCATCTTCGACATGTTTCATAAGAAATGCCCAATTCCTTCACAAATTCTTTCTGTTTTCTTTGGCCATATAAACTTTTAAATTCATCAAGTCTTTTAATGAATTCTTTCTTTTTCTCTTCATAAAAACTCCTTTTCATTATTTTATTTTTATTTAAATTTAATTCTTTTTTCCATTTGTATATTTTTTCGCGATTTGTGCCTAATAATTTTGCAATTTTCCACTCAATTTTATTTCTTTTTTCATTTTCATATTTTCCTTTTTGCTTCAACTTTTCTTTAATTGCTTCAAATTTTTGAATGGTTTCTCTTTTGTGTTGATCAATTCGACAATTTAAATTTTCTTCACCCATTTGATCAGCTGCTGAGCTTTCACTATGATCATTTTGTTCCATTTTAATCATTTTTTCTTCATTTTCATTTTTCTCCCATCCGTTGCCGAATATTTCGTCAAAATTTGATCGGATTTTGCCGAATTTAATTCCATAAAATAAGCAAAATATAATAAATATTAAAAGCCACAAATTCATTTTTTACAATTTGGGAGATACTTGTAATGTAAATAATTTTATATATGCTTTTTTGCATAAATAATAATTTTATATATGCTTTTTTGTATAAATATTTATTTAATTTTTCTTCATTTGATAAAATCAATTCGAAAAAATAAAAATGTCATGGTTATTCTGGTTTGCAGTTTGTACAGTTCGGCAAGTAAACAAAAACTGAAAATCATCAAATTTACAAAACCCTCCAAATTCCTCTGATGAATATGAGATTCTCGCTCGTCAAAAGCGACTCGAAAAAATTCTAATTTAAACAATAATTCCTGATTTTTTTTACCAGGATAATCATGACATTTCCGATTTTTCGAATTGATTCCCTCAAATGACGAGAAAAAATTAAATAATATTTGTGCAATAAATTCCCATATAAATTGCATAAAAAATAATCTCAAGCTGTAAAAATGAATGTGTTGCTTTTAATATTTATTATATTTTGCTTATTTTATGGAATTAAATCAGGCAAAATTCGACCAAATTTTGACGAAATATTTGAAAATGGATGGGACAAAAGTGAAAGAGAAGGACAAATGATAAAAAGTGAACAAAATGACAATAATGAAAGCTCAGCAGTTGATCAAATGGGTGCGGAAATTGAAAATGGTCCAATTAATCAACAAAAAAGGGAAATGATCGAAAAATTTGAAGCAATTAAAGAAAAGTTGAAGAAAAACGGAAAATATCAATGGGAAAACAGAGTTAAAATTGAGATGAAAATTGGAAAATTATTAGGTGTAGGTCGTTACAAAATATTCAAATGGAAAGAAGAAATGAATTTAAATAAAGTCCAAATAATGAAAAAGAGTTTTTATGAGCAAAAAAAGAGAGAATTCGCTGAACGATTTGATGAATTTAAAAGTTTATATGGCCAAGGCAAACAGAAAGAATTTGTGAAGGAATTGGGCATTTCTTATGAAACATGTCGACGATGGAAAAAAGAATTTCTGCCAAAATATAAGAAAAGTAAGAGAATTTTATTTTTTAATAAAATTTGTATCTTTTGAGCACAAAAGAATTATTCCAATGAGGAAAAATTAACAATAATAAGACAATATTTCAAAATTAAAGAAAGAAACCCAAAAATTATCGACCGAATGATTGTTAAGGAATTGGAAATTGGAAATGAAACTTTGCGCAGATGGAAAAACAAATTTTAATTAGTATCATGAATGTAAAAAAACATTTTACAATCGCTGCCATTATACTTCAAATTAATAGACGAACTAACTAATTTTGATAGTTTGAAAAACAATTTACTAATTGTTAAAAAATTATGTTTTAATTCTCTAAAAACGCAATTTAAAAAAATCAATGGGCGATTTTGTGGATAAAAAATAACAAAAACATTAATTATTTTAGCCTAAAAAACTCTTTTTTAGTGAGCAATTCATTTAAATACATTATTAATGTAAAAGTATTATCTAATACAAAAATCCTTAGAAATGTAAAATGAATTTGTGTCATTTATTTTAATAAATTTTTGAGATTTTGTCAACTCATTGAAAGCACGCACAAAAAAAAAATTCAAAATTAAAGAACTCAATATTAGAATGTCCAAATTTGTTACATTCATTCTCTCCATTCTCCTGCTTTTGTTCACCGAAGCGGACGTTTCGTAATAGAAAATTGCCATAATATTCTTTGTAGTTAGCAAATTCTTAAAATTTCATTAGATTCAAAAAGGCTCCTGAGAAAAGTTACGAAAGAATTTTTCATAAAAAATTACATAAAATCGGATCCATTTACAAATTTATTTTTTACTAAATCTTTAAAATTGCGAATAATTGTTTATTCTTTTTTGCTTCACCAGCTACATCAGTCCGGATGAGATTGTGCGCTTAAATTTGTGCCGCACCGAAGGCCTGACATTGGCACAAATTAACATGGCCAAATTTGATGCTGGCAACTCACTAATTGAAGTCTGCTCATTGATGGTGCGCGGAATTGACGCTGGTGGCATTGGCAAAATCGGCCAAATTGGAGGGCGAATTGACGGCATTAGGTACAGTCACCGTATTGGGGACTGATTTTGACGGGGTAAAATATTAATAAATTAAAAATATTGTTTCATATAAATAGAAATAATCGTCAGTTTAAAGGCATCCAAAGTTTATTATTCTTATTATTTTCGTTTGTAAGCCCCGTTTTATAAGACAAAACTCAAAAATATGCAACAAAAAATTTAAATTAACTAAAAAATATATTAGAAAAAATACGCATTTTCAAATCCATAAAAATTTTAAAATAAAAATTTAGCCAAAAATCAATGGGGGATTTTATGAATAAAAAAAAAATAACAAAAACATTAATTATTTTGGACTAAAAAACTCAACTTTAGTGAGCAATTAATTCACATAAATATTGATGTAAAAGAATTTTTATATTAAAAAAAACATAAATTGTAAAAATGAATTTCTTGTATATGTAAAAAATGATTTTGTGGCATTTATTATTTATTATATTTTTCTTTATTTTTGTAATTGAATCCGGCAAAATCCAACCAAATTTTGATGAAATATTTGGCGACGGATGGGACAAAAATGAAAGAGAAGAAATAGTGATAAAAATTGAACAAAATGAATTTACAATGATTGATCAAATAGATGGAGAAAATGGAAGCGGTCCAAATGATCAACAAAAAAGAGAAATAGTTCACAAATTTGATGCAATTAAAGAAAAATTAAGAGAGAAAGGAAAATGCAAATGGAAAAATAACTGCAAAATTGAGACAAAAATTGCAAAATTATTAAGCGCAAATAGAAAATTAATACAAAAATGGAAAAATGAGCTAAATTTAAATAAAAGCAAAATAAAAAAGCAATTTTATGAAGAGAAAAAGAAAGAATTCATTGGACGATTTGATGAATTTAAAAGTTTATATGGCCAACGCAAACAGAAAGAATTTGTGAAGGAATTGGGCATTTCTAAACACACTTTTATAAGATGGAAAAAAGAATTAACGCCAAAATACATTAAAAGTAAGAGATTATTATCATTTTAAATTTAATAATTTTTAGCGCAATTTTCCGACGAAGCTAAGCAACAAAAGATGATACAATATAACGAAATTAAAGAAAGAAACCCAAAAATGAGTGACGAAATAATTGCTAAGAAATTGGGAATTCCAGGACGAACTTTTAGTATGTGGAAGAACAAATTCACTTGAATGTAGGATGTTATTTGATTGTTATTGTTCATATCAGCAGGGATGTTGATCGTTTCGTGTTCATATTTCGTTTTGTATTTTGGCACGAATTATGAAAACAAATGCTGGGTGTTTAGTGGCTGTGCTAAGTAGTTAGTGTCCACAAAAGCGCCGGATTACGGTAGCCTCCCATACCTATGGGAGGGGTGCACGGCCAACTGAGCGCCAGCCTACTGAGCGCCGCCGGCTGAGCGCGGGCCAACTGAGCGCCAAAATTTTCAGTACCGAAACCAAAACCTATTGCGCGACTTTTTTCTGCAAACCTAAACCTATTGCAGGGGTGCGCGACTTTTTTTGCAAACCCAAACCTATTGCAGGGGTGCGCGACTTTTTTTGTAAATTTTTTTCTGAAAATTATTTTATTTTTATTTTATTATGTTTATTTTATATAATATTTTTATTATTTTTTAAATTTTTTATTCGAAAAATTATGCCGCAGGCAAGCGGACTCGAACTTTTGGTCAGCCACCAACCCAACACACTACCACTCGGCCATAAGACCACTTGCAAGCAAAAGGATAAATGTTCACTATATGCTGCAAAGATGATGACGTCACCACTGCGAGGGGTACTGTAGCCCAGTGAAAAATCGCAATAAATGAGCCGCAGTCAAGCGGACTCGAACTTTTGGTCTGCCACCAAGCCAACACACTACCACTCGGCCATGAGACATGTTGCCAGAAAAAGGATAATTGTCCACTATATGCTGCAAAGATGATGACGTCACCACTGCGAGGGGTACTGTAGTCCGGTGGAAAAATCCAATAAATTACCCGCAGTCAAGCGGACTCGAACTTTTGGTCTGCCACCAACTCAACACACTACCACTCTGCCATGAGACCACTTGCCAGAAAAACGATAAATGTCCACTATGCAAAGATGATGACGTCACCATTGCGAGGGGTACTGTAGTCCGGTGAAAAATTCCAATAAATTCGCCACAGGCAAGCGGACTCGAACTTTTGCTCTGCCACCAACCCAACACACTACCACTCTGCCACGCGACCACTTGCCAGAAAAAGATTAAATGTCCACTATATGGTGCAAAGATGATGACGTCACCACTGCGAGGGGTACTGTAGTACATAATAGGACAAAACGTTACAATATATATATACATAACGCCATAATTTATTGAAACGAAAACCGTTCGCGTTAAATCAAATTCAAAAAATTGGCGGGAAAAGTGGCGTCGTTTTTGTTTCTATCCTTACTCCTACCCTTTTTTCAAAATCATTCTTATCTTCTTCCAGCATTTATTAGGATGAATATTTTCTGTTTCTGTCTTTTACAATGCTGTTTAGCCAAACCAAATATGAATTTCAACAATTTGACTACGCCAATTGATGAACACACAATGAATGAAAGCCTATCTTTGGACGAACCATCAAACGAGCTACTATCTGTTGAGGTTAACCGTGGTTAATATTATCAAATAGAAATAATATTTAGAAAATGGACGAAGAAACAAAAAGGAGGAGCCGTTCA
>SIJG01000040.1:568127-607200 GCA_023374025.1 Heterodera schachtii
TTAATTTATTAAATAGATTTGGATAATCCTACTGATGATCGATCCCATTTTTTAATTATTGCATCATTATATAATATGATAAATATTATAAGTAGATTTGGATAATCCTACTGATGATCAATCCCAATTTTTAATTATTGCATCATTATATAATATAATAAATAATTATATTAAGTAGATTTGGATAATAGACTGCTTCCTCCGCCCTCCGTCTCGCCCCACTACTTGCTCCGTCTTCGCATGCTCCCTTTTGCGAAGTTCGAAAGCTGCAAGTGCTCTTTAGCGTTTTTGGCTCATTTAAATTGTTTTTTTATCACAGTCATTTTTAGAGGTTTTGATGACCCATAACTTTTTTCAATTTCATTTTTACCAAATATTCTTTCAGATTCTTGGGTTATATGCCGAGAGGAATCGAGTGATATCTATTTTGTCGCAATTCATGCGTTTTAAGTAATTGGACGGTTCAGTCCCAAAGTAATTTGGCCATTTCAGTCCCGGGTCTGTAACTCTTCAGGGATTGGTTGCCGCACAAAAAAATTCTTTCGGATTCTTCCATTACAGACCGAGAGCTATCGATTGGTATATATTTCGACCATTTTCGGCTTTGGACCATATGATCAATATTTACCTCTAATTGCGTTTTAAAATTTTCGAAATTTATCTTAATGGCCCTAAGTGACATTCCTGGTGCACCCTGAAATATTTTTAAATTTACTGATAATTGCTTCGCCGATTTGACTCTTAAAACTTCAATTATTATTTAAATTAGTTAAAAAATTAAAAACTTTTCCTTCAATTTCAATGTTTTTGAATTTATTAAGTAATAAACCAATTGGAACAGAATTAACGCCTTTACAAATCAATATAGATAATGTCAATTTGTTGATTCTTTCATTGTTTTTAATATTTGGATTGTAATGATAGTGTAGTAATGGGTTACTGGGCGGGGGTCCAGGGCCCTACCGCAAATAGCTTTAGTCCTTAATCCTATTAACCGGCCTTCTCTTGCCTGCACTTTTGTAAACCTATGGGATGGGAATTCTCGCGCAGTTGTTTTTATTTAAATTTATTAGTAGTTAGTGTCTACAAAAAGTCCGGATTACGGTAGCCTCCCATACCTATGGGAGGGGTGCACGGCCAACTGAGCGCCAGCCATGTGAGCGCCGCCGGCCGAGCGCGGGCCATCTGAGCGCCAAAATTTTCAGTACTGAAACCAAAAGCTATTGCGCGACTTTTTTTGCAAACCAAAACCTATTGCAGGGGTGCGCGACTTTTTTTTGTAAAATTTTTTTCTGAAAATTATTTTTTTATTATTTTTATTTTAAATAATAATTTTTATTTTTTAAAAATTTTTTTATTCGAAAAATTCTGCCGCAGGCTAGTGGACTCGAACTTTCGCTCTGCCACCAAACCCAACACACTACCACTCGGCCAAGAGACCACTTGCCAGAAAAAGGATAATTGTCCACTATATGATGCAAAGATGATGACTTCAACACTGCGAGGGGTACTGTAGTCCGGTGAAAAACTCCAATAAATTAGCCGCAGGCAAGCGGACTCGAACTTTCGCTCTGCTACCAATCCAACACACTACCACTCGGCCATGAGACCACTTGCCAGAAAAAGGATAATTGTCCACTATATGCTGCAAAGTTGATGACGTCACCACTGCGAGGGATATGGTAGTCTGGTGAAAAAACTTTGAAAATACGCAAAACAAGACAAAACGCCAAAATATATACATAACGGCATAATTTATTGAAACGAAAACCTTTCGCGTTAAATTCAAATTCAAAAATTGGCGGGAAAAGTGGTGTTTGAAAATATGCCAAACTAGGACAGAACGCCATAATATTATATACATAACATAATTTATTGAAACGAAAACATTTCGGGTTAAATTTAAATTCAAATATTGGCGGGAAAAGTTGCATGGCGTCCTTTTCAATCTTGTGATCATTTTCAGTCATTCACCCTCATTCTTATTTCATTAATATTAAAAATGAATTCTTTCCTTCTTTCTGAGTGTGAATCCGTCCTTCAACACATTGCTACAGAGTTTGGTTGCGTTACGCCTGTCCCGCATTTTGTGGAAAGAGATGTCTTCATTCTCGAGTCTCGTGACCAACCCAGAAAGATTGTAGTTTGGGAGGAAGGAGACATGATAAGGGTATGTTAATAAAACACCTAATATTTAAGCTTTAATGTTTAGACCAAGGGCCTTGACAACGGAAACGGTCCAAGATCGACGGGATATGTTGGATTTTTCGAGAAAAAACGTGGCGTTGAGGAGTTCCGCAAATTTATACGCAAAGGTGCCATGCATTTCTTCGTGACCTTTGGGAGCACTCGTCGTTAAATGAAATCAAAGAAGCAAAGATATCGTATCAGATCTATAGTTTAGTACAAACGTATTTTAAAAGATTTATTGTATGCTCTTGATTACAAACTGATAAACAAACGCATCAGGGTTATTTGAACGATTTAAAATTTGCATAATATTTTCGAAACTCAATCCGATAGACATAAAATAAACGAAGGTAATTACATAGTGACCGCAAACATTGGACAACACCGATTGAAATCTCCTCTTATTATAATAAATCTTTTTAAAATTATCTGATAAATATTTTTTAATCAATCTGATAGGCATCTCTCCATAGGAGTCAAAGAAGTAGGCAACAGCAGGAGACTGGCCCATATCGCACACCAATGAGTTCCCGGCATACCTGCAGGGTCCTGAATGGAGATACGATGAGTGAATGAAGCAAAAAGTACACGGACCAGGTTAACAATCAGACTGCACGGAAATCTTGAACACCTTGGCAACCCATCTGCGGGATATGTGCCGCTGAAGTACCTTTTCGTCGCAGGATTCTCAAAGAGAAGTCTGTCGATGAATCTGTTGTCCATTACGAATTCTTCTCTCTCGCAGGAATAAATAGAAGCCGACAGCTTCCGCCCCAGCCGCACCGAATAGATACACAAGGCAGAAGAGAAAGTGTATTGGCGACTTTTCAATAACTTCCGGAAAGCACATCACTATCCCGTCCCTCAGAGGCGCGTGCATCAGAATGTTTTCAGAGGAATAATTCTGACTCATACTGTGAGGTCACTAGTGATCGATCGGTTACGATCAATAAGAATGAGCCCTTCTGCCTCTCCGTACGCAATCAATGTGACTCCATCGTTGGGTACTGCTTCAGTGAATCGGATGTTCACTGCAGTACAGCCCTCTTTGATCAGCTCAAAGCCTGGCGAGTCCTCCTGCGCGTTGGTCATTTGGAAGACATAGAGGCATCGTAATTTGGCCAGCCAAATGTTCCCTCGTGAGCAAGGGTTTCTGATGGACGCCTACAAGCAGGCGTGTGCCGACCCGTACGGATCTGTTGGTGACTCTTCACGCAAACACAGACAACCTTTTACGACTGAGGACCAACATTTTCCCAGACGACGAGGAGAAGATTGTCTTTGTACCCAAAAATGGTTAAGAAGCAGACGGTCGGACAAAGAGTGTTGGACAATTACGAGTATCTGAAGTCCCTTGGGAGGACGACATCTCACAAGAAGAGACGTCATTTGCTGAGCAGTGCAGGCTGTGAAGAGCTGTTGACTTTGGTGGAGATTTGTCTAAACCTTCTGAACGGATCCTTCTGTTTGACACGGAAACAGAAACAAAATTGTTGCCGTTTGCCAACACCATTCGACGGTTGGCACGTGTGAGAAGTGAGCAGAGTGCGAGAAAGCTGATCTTACAACAACCACAGCAGGAGGGAGGCTCACTGTTTGCCCCTTTGCTGGCACCCATACTGTTAGAGGCGGCTCGTTATCTGCTACTCAAAGATGGCCAATAAGCTCATTCTTCTGCCATTTGAGCATTACCGGGGATTAGTTACAGCGAGAGAGGGTGTAGACGTTGCGAAAGGAGACGATGATATGGCAGGGCAGACCAATTTGGGGTTCGTCAAACGACAGCTGGAGACCGTGAAGCGGAAAAGGGCAGCGAATGTCAGCGAACGAAATGTACTGTACAACCAGCAGCTGAGGAGATATTTGAAGATGAGAAAGGAGGCAAAGGAACGACCCGTCCGGGTACAACTCAGCAACGGTGCTCAACTGCTGAATAAGACGGTGGAGACGGGCGTACAGGTACGGCCTGGCCCCGATGAGCCGAAGGACAAGTCCGTATTGTTTGCTGGCGAAAATGAAGATGAAGAAATTGAAGTGCCCACGCCAATAAGCCAGACTCAGGGAAGCAGCCGATATCCTAGGACTAATAAGAAGGCTGCAAAACAACAGGAAATAAACGAAAAGAAGGACCATCTCTTGGCCATCATTATGTCGGACCCGCAGAGTTTCGGCGCAACGGATCGTGGGAAAATCATGAATCCAAAGACAGGCCGAGAGTTCATCGACTCGGACTTGGGCTGGTCAATTGAACGCCTAGTGGACCCTCGCCCAGAGAATGCCCCTTCACCAAGCGGAACCAAAGAGCTGATGAGGAAGCTCGCACAGAATCCGCTCGCCAGTAGCCTGCTTAATAGACTGTTCGTTGGGTCTGGACAAGTCAAACAAACGGGAGGATTTGTTCCCTCAAAATGGACGAAAAAATAAACAAGATATACACTGACCCGGCCAATCCGGGTGGGTTTGCGGGTGCGAGTGCACTGTACGCAGCGGTCAAGAAGAAGCACCCTAACGTGAAGAAGGCCGAATTTGATGACTTTTTGCAGCGGAACACCACCTACACGCTGTTTAAGCCAAAGAGGGAGAAGTTCCGACGCCTACGCACTGTGCCTACGGGCTTCATGACCGGTGGGTTTGTCCACGTTATTTTCACGTGATCGGTTTAGACGTTCAGGCGGACTTGGCAGACTTCCAAGCACTTTCGCGAAAGAACAGCGGTTATCGGTACCTGCTGTTGGCGGTGGATGTGTTGTCGCGGCGGATGTTCGGCTCACCCGTAAAGAGTAAGAGGCCGGCAGACGTTAAAAGGGCATTTGAGGAGGTGTTTGGCCAAATGCCAAAGCTTCCGGAAACACTGTACACAGACCGAGGGTTGTAGTTTGTGGCCAAACCCATGAATGAGTTCTTCGCAGAGTATGGCATAAAGAAGTATGAGACCAGCTCAAAGAAGAAGGCTGCCGTCGCAGAGAGAGCCATCCGTACGCTGAAGACTCGGCTGTACAAATATTTCTCTGCCAAAAGCACATCTGCGTGGGTGGATGTGTTGCCCAAGTTTTTGTCTGCGATCAACAATTAGGTGTGCCGCGCAACCGGACTTAGGCCAAATGAAATCAGCGATGCCAATGCCAGAGAGGTGTGGAAGAGGGTCTATGGCGATGTACCAGCGGACAAGTCATTGAAAAAAATATCAGCTAATCAAATGATTTAATGAAAAAATGGATTTTTTTTATATTTTCAATTTAAAAAATATAAAAAATGGATTTTTTTTATATTTTCAATTTAAAAAATATAAAAAATGGGAAAAGAAGACAGAATAATTCTCAATAAAAAATAAAAAACAATTGGAAAAAGGAAAAGTTCGATTTAATTTCGCAATTTATTTCATCAATATTTATCAAACATATAAAGTGTCTAAATGTTTTCGATATTTGAGAGAATTGGCACTGTGAGAAAATTGGGGAGGAATTTGAAGAAAAGTGCCAAAAATATCGTAAATATTTGGACATTTTATATGAATATTTATTCCGATTATATGTTGAAGGTTTGTTTGACTTTTAATTATTTTGAATCTTCATTTATTAAAATAATAATGTTAATAATTTATTAAGCTAAAAATCCGAAAGTGTCGAAGCAATTGCCACCATTTGTGAAGCCAATATTTATTATAAGTGGGAAATATCCTCGCAGTTTAATTGAAGTTGTCAAAAGTCAGAATTATAATTCGGAATATTTTTGGAAAAATGAAAAATCTGCCCCTTATGAAATAAATTGGTAAATGAGGAAGAATTAAATTTTGAAATTAAAGAGGAGAAAAATTGGCCCCATAAAATTATGCCAAAGGGAAAACAAATTTTAAAAGGACAAACGGAAATTGAAATAATTCGAGAAGAATATGGGCAAAAAATGGAAAAATTATGCAAAAATACGAAAGAAAATTCGGCAAAATTGGAAAAAGCAATCGAAAATACGGCAAATTTTGCAGAAAAATACTATCTGATACAAGAATACTATGGCAAATTTGGCACTTTCATTAGGTCGCCATTTTCATAAAAAAATCCTTGGCCTTTCCCACAAAATGATTGACTCTTTTAATTTTTAGTATATTCTTTTTTCCTTTGATCGATTCCGACCTTTTTTAAATGGTTTTGTGTGTGGGAGCTATGAGACATATTTACCCAATTTTTAAGAAAAATAGGGGTTTTAGTGGAAAATTTGTTGGGACTTGTTAACTGATTTTGCCCAAAATAACTGTATTTCGAGCGAATTTTTTTAAAGAAATTTAATGAGTTTTTATTTAAATGGGGTCATCCTTGAAACTTGACTTTTTATTTGTTTTCGAACAATATTGGTAGTTGGCTAGTTTCAGTAATAGGAGAGGGGTCGGCGGTACCGATAGGCGCCGCCGGGGAAAATTTTGAAAGTTTTTTTGCTCTGTTTCTTAGCAAACTTTACCCAAAAAATGACCAAATTTCTCTATGAAAACAATATGTAATTCGTAAATTTTCAATTTTATCCAGTATAAATTTTTCACGGAATAACCGTGAATTGACCACGTGAATCGTGGCCGTGACCTTACGCTTTCCATTTATTAGATTATGTTTAATGTAAAATAAGCGAAGCAATTTTTAATAAAAATTTGTCCATTTTTATAAAATTACATAGAATTAATGTAAAATTTTAATCAATTTGGCAATTTTCCATTTTTATATAATTTATCCAGATTTTAACAATAAATATTTCGGTTGAATATTCTTTAGCCATATTAAAAAAATTCTCTGAATTTGTCGCTAATCCTTTAACAAATTCCGAAAATAAAGCATCTTCCCTATTTAATTGATTGACCGTGGATTTGCAGTTGAAAATGGAATAAGAAAATGATGAATAATAATAAAAATAATAATAATAAAAGAATTAAAAAATGATAAATCATTTAGTTTTCTTTAATAAAATTATCTTTTTGAGAGCCGGTAAATTTTTTTATTTTTCAAATAAAACCAGAACTTTTTCTCAAAATAAAACGGAATTTTTCTGCTACATAAATTCGGAAAATTATTTTTTTTAAATGACGAAAAATTTAAAAAAAAATTATTTCCTCCTCAATTAGTAAATCTATCTCTCAATTGAGAGGCATAATTCTTTTTGGTCTTTTTCAAAATTTGTGCCAAAAATGATGAAAATTCTTCGTTTAATTTAAACAATAAACGTAATCAAATGCATGGAAAACACCAAAATTGATTAAAATCTTACATTAATTCTAACTAATTTTTTATAAAAATGCCTAATGTTTATCCAAAATGAAAAATTATTACATTTTATTTAAACATTAAACATAATCATTGATTAAATTCTTACATCAATTCTAACTAATTGGCCAAAATGTTTACCCAAAATGAAAAATTGCCAAAAGTGATTAAAATTCTTCGTTTATTTTAAACATAAACGTAATCAAATGAAAGGAAATACAAAAATTGATTTAAATCTTAGATTAATTTGAAATAATTATGCTTCAAAATCTTTATAAAAATCACTGCTAATAATATATTTTAATTACAAAATTATAAAGTATTTTTTAACGCTGCTTCAACAATTTTCTTAATCATTAATATTATTTACCTTTAAATCTCAAACATTTAAATTTGTTGGCATTTTTGAAATTTTTCTTCGGGTCATGAATTGGTTTAATACGCGTTTAAATGCTTTATGTACTTCTTTTTGGTTAATTTTATCATATTCAACAACTGAGAAAATCTAAATGTTTTTTTTATATTTATAAAGGAAAACTCAATGTTTTATTCGGCTTATTTTATAATTTTAATCCATCTTTTTTCAATTTCAATTTCAAATGCAAGTCCAAAAGTGAGTTTAAAGTCTAGAAATTAATTGTGTTTTATTAATTAGGTTGAGGACAAAATGCTAATTGCATTTATGAAAGGAGAGAAAGAAATTCAATTCAGTGAATATTCAAAGGATAAATATGAAGCTTACCTTGGCATTGTGTATTTTTTGAAAAATAATTGGCACTGTGACAAAATTGACGTGACACTTGGTGAATATGAACGGACAGAATGCCTTCGAAAATATTTGGATATTTTGTTCGAATATTTGCGCAGAGAATATGCCGGAATTCCTACAGTGAAGCCAAAATTTGTAATAAAAGAACAAAAATTTGAAATTGATGGGCTAATAACTCATGTGGTGCATTGTCTAGTGAAAATTGCGCATCTTTATTTCATATTTAAACTTCGTCGACCTACATTCGCTCAATGTCTTCAATGGTTGATTTTGAAACCAAAATTATTGTATGAGGAGAGATTAAATTATGAATTTAAATTGGAAAATGAAAAAAAAAAGTCAATTAATGAAATACTTTTGGAATTGGCAATTGACACAGCGAATGAATGGCAAACAAATGAAATTGTTGAAGAAATAATTAAACAAAATTTTGAAGAAAATTTGAAGAAAATGTTCAACAAAGCGGAAGAAAGGGCAAAAAAAGACAATCCATGGAAACAAAATTATTTAAATGATTATAAATATAAAATAATTACAAAATTCGATTATAATTGCTCATGGGTAAGAGTTTACATTCAATGAAATTAAATAAATTCTTAATTAAGCTTAACGATGCTTTTTTTACGGAATTTGTGAAAGGATTAGCGAAAAATTCAGAGAAGTTTTTGAAGATGGCTAAAGAATATCCAAATTATTCACGTCGATATAGACGGATAGGGAATATTCTTGGGGATGATGGAAGCATGATCTTTTCTGAGTTATATAAAATTTGGATAATGGAAGAGGAATTGGCACGAAAATATAAAACCAACCTTTGGCGTTGTGTATTTAATGAAAAAAAATTGGCACTGTGACAAAATTAAGAAGGAATTTGAAGGAAAATGCCAAAAATACCGCAAATATATGCACATTCTGTACGAATATTTATTCCGACTTTATGTTGAAGGTTTATGCGATTTTTAATTTAAATTAATAATTTTGCATATTTAAGCTAAAAGCGATGATTTGGCCAATAAATTTCCAGCAGTTAAGCCAATATTTATTAGTTGTGGTGAAACGAACTTAATTTCCGTCATTGAAAGACTGAATGAAATTTCCGAATATTTTTTGGCGAAATATTTTTGGCAAAAGGATGTAAACAAACTTAGATACAATAAATTTTATTTGAAAAATGAAGTTGAATTGAATTATGAAATTAAAGAGGAGGAAAATGATGAAATTAAAGAAGAGCAAAACGGTGAAATTAAAGAAGAGGAAAATTGGTTTCTTAAATTTAAACAAAATTTATTGGAAAAAATTAACGGATCAAAAAATGAGCAAAAAAAGAGAAAGATAAATTTATCAAACGAAATTGAACAAAATCTTAGGCAAGAATTTGAGCAAAAAATAGAAAATATGTATGCTGCGTAAGAAAATGCCAAGGAAGAATTTCGTCGCAATTTTCAACATTTTTTGAAGTCACAAAAGCAGTGCTTTGCAAATCATTACCTATTTTTACTGTTTATTTTTGGCATTTCAATAACATAGGGAGTTAAGCTAACAAACATTTTATTGAAATCTGAAGAATAATTTTTCGAATTTTTTGCTGAAACCGATTTAGAATTAATTCCCTATGCTATAGAAATGTGTGTTTTTCATTGGGCATGTTTTCTGTCTTCTTCTTCCATGTTCGATTATTTTTTAATCTATTTTTTTCAATTTTTCGTTCACTTTTAACTGATTTTCCTTTTGTCTAAACTTTGCTTTTCGTTAAGTTTCATATTTATGTTTATATAAAATTAAAAATAATTTTCATTTTCTTTTCTTTTTGTCAGCAGAATATTTATAAAATTCATTTATTGCAAGTCGACACATCTTTTTTGACAAAAAAAACAAAAATCATAAATTAATGCTCGTTGGACAGAATGGGTTTTCAAAATATCATATTAAGCACGACTAGTTTTTTTAAATCCGATTAAAATTTTTTGCAGACACCCACCACTTTTGCACTTAAAAAAATTTCTAAAAATTTGATCGTCCATAAATAATTTGTAATTGATCAGGGGTCTCACCAAATTTTGCAGAGAAACTGCTGAGAACCCTACAAATGTTTACAAATTTTATTAGAATTTTTTGCCTTGAGGAACACAGTTCTTCACACTTACCACACCAGAATTATTTTCAAAAAATCGATTTTACATGTGTCCATTTGGGGTACTCAAACATTTATTGGGAGCAAAAATGCAATGCAGAATTAACGTACATGGTATAGGGAAGCTATTCCCGAAGGATTCGAACTCCCCATAAATCTGGGCGCACCGGTTCAGGGGGACTGCCCCGAAAACCAAAAAGTTGATTTTTTCAAGTGTCCATTTGGGGTACTCAAACAATTTAAGCGCTTCCAATTCCTTCTACAATCGACTTTATACAACCCATTATAAGCGCTAAAATTATCAGAGTGCCGAAAATCGGGTTCAGGGGGACTGCCCCGAAAAACCAAAAAAAAAAAAATTATTTCGAAAAAAATTATTTAAAGGAATGAAAAGCTATGTGATAAAATTGGTTAATTCTCGTCCTTTCAGTATCCCTGCAAAGTTTGGTGCGCTTCCGATCAGTTTCAGAAAAAAAAGTTAAGCCTAAACTTTTTCGTGTAATTAAAAAGGAATTAAAAATTTCTAAAAATTTTATTCACTTCCCTTTTTGATAGAAAAAGTATCAGAGAGCTTTATTTAACTTGTAAATAAAATTTGGTGCGTTTCAGAGCTCTTTCTGAGAAAATATTTATGAATTAATTTTGCAAAAAATAAATAATTAATGAAAAACTCAGATTTTCGAAAAAAATTTTAAAAGCAATAAGCGTTTGCCTTTTTTCAGGATAAGTTAGTCCTTTACAGAGAAGTATGCCTGTAAAATTTGGTGCGATTATTTTGAATATAGAAGGCGCTAGATTCGATGAAACTTTTTAAAATTTAAGCCTAAACTTTTTGGCCTGTTTAAAAAGCAATTAAAAATTTTTAAAAATTTTATTCATCTCCCTTTTTGATAGAAAAAGTATCAGAGAGCCTTATTTAGCATGTAAATAAAATTTGGTGCGTTTCAGAGCTCTTTCTGAGAAAATATTTATGAATTAATTTTGCAAAAAATAAATAATGAACCCTTCGAAATCGGTTGGGCAAAAATCGCTAAGGGTGGGCAAAAATAGCTAGCTTAATCTATTAAAACCTAGAAAAGGAGCTCTTTCTAATGGTGTCATCGGTTCTGGATTTGGTTCAGAATGCGCAGAGCTATACTCAAAAATTTATGAGTGATTGAAATTTCACTAAAAGTTAAGCCTAAACTTTTTCGCATATTTCAAAAGCAATTAAAAAATTTTTAAAAATTTTATTCACCTCCCTTTTTGATAGAAAAAGCATCAGAGTGCCTTATATAATATGTATATAAAATTTGGTGCGTTTCAGATCAATCTCTGAAAAAATATTTATGAATTAATTTTGCAAAAAATAAAAAATTTCTAAAAATTTGCTCGTCCATAAATAATTTGTAATTGATCAGGGGCTCAACCAAATTTTGCAGAGAAACTGCTGAGAACCCTAAAAATGTTTACAAATTTTCTTAGAATTTTTTGCCTGGATGAACACAGTTCTTCACACTTACCACACCAGAATTCTTTTAAAAAAAATCGATTTTACATGTGTCTATTTGGGGTACTCAAACATTTATGGGGAGCAAAAATGCAATGCAGAATTAACGTACATGGTATAGGGAAGCTATTCCCGAAGGATTCGAACTCCCCATAAATCTGGGCGCACCGGTTCAGGGGGACTGCCCCGAAAACCAAAAAGTTGATTTTTTCAAGTGTCCATTTGGGGTACTCAAACAATTTAAGCGCTTCCAATTCCTTCTACAATCGA
This sequence comes from Heterodera schachtii, assembly GCA_023374025.1. Classification (NCBI taxonomy): domain Eukaryota; kingdom Metazoa; phylum Nematoda; class Chromadorea; order Rhabditida; family Heteroderidae; genus Heterodera; species Heterodera schachtii. The sequence goes on from SIJG01000040.1 coordinate 580,217, forward strand.
CTTTATACAACCCATTATAAGCGCTAAAATTATCAGAGTGCCGAAAATCGGGTTCAGGGGGACTGCCCCGAAAAACCAAAAAAAAAAAAATTATTTCGAAAAAAATTATTTAAAGGAATGAAAAGCTAATGTGATAAAATTGGTTAATTCTCGTCCTTTCAGTATCCCTGCAAAGTTTGGTGCGCTTCCGATCAGTTTCAGAAAAAAAGTTAAGCCTAAACTTTTTCGTGTAATTAAAAAGGAATTAAAAATTTCTAAAAATTTTATTCACCTCCCTTTTTGATTGTAAAAGCATCAGAGAGCCTTATTTAACATGTATATAAAATTTGGTGCGTTTCAGATCAATCTCTGAAAAAATATTTATGAATTAATTTTGAAAAAAATAAAAAATTTCTAAAAATTTGATCGTCCATAAATAATTTGGTAGTTTCTGAAAAAATATTTATGAATTAATTTTGCAAAAAATTAATAAAATAGTGAAGCTTTAAAAATTCATAAAAAAATTAAAATTCAGTATTACTGGAGTTAGCATCATAGAGGTGTGTTTGCTTGACCTTTTTAGGCCCCTGCAAAATCTGCTGCGCCTCTGATCACTACTCGAAAAATTATGAGTGATTGAAATTTCACTAAAAAGTTATTTACTAAGACCAATCGAAAGCTAACGACCGACCTAGTACAAAAAAAGCCCCGAAGGAGAGAATTTAATTAAATCCATTCCTTCGGGGGTCCGTGCCGGGTGCCGCGGGGTAAGCAGTGCTGGTTTGGTTTCATCACGGTACCCATCCTTTCGGCTAGTCAGTCAGCGTTGCTTAACTTGCCAGATCGGACGGGCGCGCATGATTCCACAAGCTATTCCCGAAGGATTCGAACTCCCCATAAATCTGGGCGCACCGGTTCAGGGGGACTGCCCCGAAAACCAAAAAGTCGATTTTTTCAAGTGTCCATTTGGGGTACAATTTAAGCGCTTCCAATTCCTTCTACAATCGACTTTATACAACCCATTATAAGCGCTAAAATTATCAGAGTGCCGAAAATCGGGTTCAGGGGGACTGCCCCGAAAAACCAAAAAAAAAAAAAATTATTTCGAAAAAAAATTATTTAAAGGAATGAAAAGCTAATGTGATAAAATTGGTTAATTCTCGTCCTTTCAGTATCCCTGCAAAGTTTGGTGCGCTTCCGATCAGTTTCAGAAAAAAAAGTTAAGCCTAAACTTTTTCGTGTAATTAAAAAGGAATTAAAAATTTCTAAAAATTTTATTCACTTCCCTTTTTGATAGAAAAAGTATCAGAGAGCTTTATTTAACTGTAAATAAAATTTGGTGCGTTTCAGAGCATTTTCTGAAAAAATATTTATGAATTAATTTTGCAAAAAATAAATAATTAATGAAAAACTCAGATTTTCGAAAAAAATTTTAAAAGCAATAAGCGTTTGCCTTTTTTCAGGATAAGTTAGTCCGTTACAGAGAAGTATGCCTGTAAAATTTGGTGCGATTATTTTGAATATAGAAGGCGCTAGATTCGATGAAACTTTTTAAAATTTAAGCCTAAACTTTTTGGCCTGTTTAAAAAGCAATTAAAAATTTTTAAAAATTTTATTCATCTCCCTTTTTGATAGAAAAAGTATCAGAGAGCCTTATTTAGCATGTAAATAAAATTTGGTGCGTTTCAGAGCTCTTTCTGAGAAAATATTTATGAATTAATTTTGCAAAAAATAAATAATGAACCCTTCGAAATCGGTTGGGCAAAAATCGCTAAGGGTGGGCAAAAATAGCTAGCTTAATCTATTAAAACCTAGAAAAGGAGCTCTTTCTAATGGTGTCATCGGTTCTGGATTTGGTTCAGAATGCGCAGAGCTATACTCAAAAATTTATGAGTGATTGAAATTTCACTAAAAGTTAAGCCTAAACTTTTTCGCATATTTCAAAAGCAATTAAAAAATTTTTAAAAATTTTATTCACCTCCCTTTTTGATAGAAAAAGCATCAGAGTGCCTTATATAATATGTATATAAAATTTGGTGCGTTTCAGATCAATCTCTGAAAAAATATTTATGAATTAATTTTGCAAAAAATAAAAAATTTCTAAAAATTTGCTCGTCCATAAATAATTTGTAATTGATCAGGGGCTCAACCAAATTTTGCAGAGAAACTGCTGAGAACCCTAAAAATGTTTACAAATTTTCTTAGAATTTTTTGCCTGGATGAACACAGTTCTTCACACTTACCACACCAGAATTCTTTTAAAAAAATCGATTTTACATGTGTCTATTTGGGGTACTCAAACATTTATGGGGAGCAAAAATGCAATGCAGAATTAACGTACATGGTATAGGGAAGCTATTCCCGAAGGATTCGAACTCCCCATAAATCTGGGCGCACCGGTTCAGGGGGACTGCCCCGAAAACCAAAAAGTCGATTTTTTCAAGTGTCCATTTGGGGTACTCAAACAATTTAAGCGCTTCCAATTCCTTCTACAATCGACTTTATACAACCCATTATAAGCGCTAAAATTATCAGAGTGCCGAAAATCGGGTTCAGGGGGGCTGCCCCGAAAAACCAAAAAAAAAAAAATTATTTCGAAAAAAATTATTTAAAGGAATGAAAAGCTAATGTGATAAAATTGGTTAATTCTCGTCCTTTCAGTATCCCTGCAAAGTTTGGTGCGCTTCCGATCAGTTTCAGAAAAAAAAGTTAAGCCTAAATTTTTTGGCATATTTAAAAAGCAATTAAAAAATTTTTAAAATTTTATTCACTTCCCTTTTTGATAGAAAAAGCATCAGAGTGCCTTATATAATATGTATATAAAATTTGGTGCGTTTCAGATCAATCTCTGAAAAAATATTTATGAATTAATTTTGCAAAAAATAAAAAATTTCTAAAAATTTGCTCGTCCATAAATAATTTGTAATTGATCAGGGGCTCAACCAAATTTTGCAGAGAAACTGCTGAGAACCCTAAAAATGTTTACAAATTTTCTTAGAATTTTTTGCCTGGATGAACACAGTTCTTCACACTTACCACACCAGAATTCTTTTAAAAAAATCGATTTTACATGTGTCTATTTGGGGTACTCAAACATTTATGGGGAGCAAAAATGCAATGCAGAATTAACGTACATGGTATAGGGAAGCTATTCCCGAAGGATTCGAACTCCCCATAAATCTGGGTGCACCGGTTCAGGGGGACTGCCCCGAAAACCAAAAAGTCGATTTTTTCAAGTGTCCATTTGGGGTACTCAAACAATTTAAGCGCTTCCAATTCCTTCTACAATCGACTTTATACAACCCATTATAAGCGCTAAAATTATCAGAGTGCCGAAAATCGGGTTCAGGGGGGCTGCCCCGAAAAACCAAAAAAAAAAAAATTATTTCGAAAAAAATTATTTAAAGGAATGAAAAGCTAATGTGATAAAATTGGTTAATTCTCGTCCTTTCAGTATCCCTGCAAAGTTTGGTGCGCTTCCGATCAGTTTCAGAAAAAAAAGTTAAGCCTAAATTTTTTGGCATATTTAAAAAGCAATTAAAAAATTTTTAAAATTTTATTCACTTCCCTTTTTGATAGAAAAAGTATCAGAGAGCCTTATTTAACATGTATATAAAATTTGGTGCGTTTCAGATCAATCTCTGAAAAAATATTTATGAATTAATTTTGAAAAAAATAAAAAATTTCTAAAAATTTGATCGTCCATAAATAATTTGTAATTGATCAGGGGCTCACCAAATTTTGCAGAGAAACTGCTGAGAACCCTAAAAATGTTTACAAATTTTATTAGAATTTTTTGCCTGGAGGAACACAGTTCTTCACACTTACCACACCAGAATTCTTTTAAAAAAATCGATTTTACATGTGTCTATTTGGGGTACTCAAACATTTATGGGGAGCAAAAATGCAATGCAGAATTAACGTACATGGTATAGGGAAGCTATTCCCGAAGGATTCGAACTCCCCATAAATCTGGGCGCACCGGTTCAGGGGGACTGCCCCGAAAACCAAAAAGTTGATTTTTTCAAGTGTCCATTTGGGGTACTCAAACAATTTAAGCGCTTCCAATTCCTTCTACAATTGACTTTATACAACCCATTATAAGCGCTAAAATTATCAGAGTGCCGAAAATCGGGTTCAGGGGGACTGCCCATAAAAACCAAAAAAAAAAAAATTATTTCGAAAAAAAATTATTTAAAGGAATGAAAAGCTAATGTGATAAAATTGGTTAATTCTCGTCCTTTCAGTATCCCTGCAAAGTTTGGTGCGCTTCCGATCAGTTTCAGAAAAAAAAGTTAAGCCTAAACTTTTTCGTGTAATTAAAAAGGAATTAAAAATTTCTAAAAATTTTATTCACTTCCCTTTTTGATAGAAAAAGTATCAGAGAGCTTTATTTAACTTGTAAATAAAATTTGGTGCGTTTCAGAGCATTTTCTGAAAAAATATTTATGAATTAATTTTGCAAAAAATAAATAATTAATGAAAAACTCAGATTTTCGAAAAAAATTTTAAAAGCAATAAGCGTTTGCCTTTTTTCAGGATAAGTTAGTCCTTTACAGAGAAGTATGCCTGTAAAATTTGGTGCGATTATTTTGAATATAGAAGGCGCTAGATTCGATGAAACTTTTTAAAATTTAAGCCTAAACTTTTTGGCCTGTTTAAAAAGCAATTAAAAATTTCTAAAAATTTTATTCACTTCCCTTTTTGATAGAAAAAGTATCAGAGAGCCTTATTTAGCATGTAAATAAAATTTGGTGCGTTTCAGAGCTCTTTCTGAGAAAATATTTATGAATTAATTTTGCAAAAAATAAATAATGAACCCTTCGAAATCGGTTGGGCAAAAATCGCTAAGGGTGGGCAAAAATAGCTAGCTTAATCTATTAAAACCTAGAAAAGGAGCTCTTTCTAATGGTGTCATCGGTTCTGGATTTGGTTCAGAATGCGCAGAGCTATACTCAAAAATTTATGAGTGATTGAAATTTCACTAAAAGTTAAGCCTAAACTTTTTCGCATATTTCAAAAGCAATTAAAAAATTTTTAAAAATTTTATTCACCTCCCTTTTTGATAGAAAAAGCATCAGAGAGCCATATTTAACATGTAAATAAAATTAGGGCGTTCCAGAGCACTTTCCAAAAAAATAATTATGAATTTTGCAAAAAATAAATAAATAGTGAAACTTTAAAAATTCATAAAAAATTTCAAATTCAGAATTACTGGAGTTAGCATCACAGAAGCACGTTTTCTTGTCGGTTTAGTGCTCCTGCAAAACCTGGTGCGTTTCAGATCACTTTCTGAAAAAATGTTACTGATTGAATTTTGACTAAAAAGTTAAGCCTAAACTTTTTCGCATATTTAAAAAGCAATTAAAAAATTTATAAAAATTTTATTCATATCCCTTAATGATAGAAAAAGCATCAGAGTGCCTTATATAACATGTATATAAAATTTGGTGCGTTTCAGATCAATCTCTGAAAAAATATTTATGAATTAATTTTGTCGAAAATGGTGATTTTCGATTAAAAAATTTTTTTCTTTCTATGTTTTCTTTTCCCCGTGGGCGCTAAGCAAAGGACTCTCTCCCATTTGCTTAGTCTCTCTTTTCCCGTCGGCTGTTTAGCCTTTGGACGACCGCGGCCACCGCGATCAACAGCATTAATGTGTTCCTTTTCCCTCCCTCTCCCTTTCCAACAGAAAGCAACAATCAACAGAACACATCTGCCGTCAATCGCCGCCTCCGGTCCCTTGCCCTCCGTTTCGCCAATCTGCATTTCTCACTGCACACACATCGCCTTATCTCTGCTCGCCCACTGTTTGGCCATCCGCCGTCTCATCCGCCCCATTCTCTCTCCACCGCGCCCATTCGTACCGTCTCCGTTTGGCCTCATCGCTTGGACAATGCCGTTGAAGAACGACGGACGGAATTTCCCACCATTAAAACTGTTGCGACCTTCGATCCGCCCCCCCCCCCCCCAAGTGATGGACAATTTGCTTTTCCCCGTTTTCATTCGTATAACTTTTTCGCTAATTTTCAACTGACAATAAATTTGCTCCGTCAAATCGTCAAAAGGGGGGAAATCGGATTTCTCTAATCCCTGAATAAACACCGGATTCGGGATACTCATTTCTGAATTAAATCCTTTGGGAAAGGAATTGTTTTTCAGAAAAGGGCCTCAAAATTGTAAACAGGGAATTCCCAACCCTGAGCCTCTGGACGGTACCGTAAAGCCCGGGGTACGGTAAAGTGATTTTGATCACTTGTCAATCGCCAATTCTTCGTTCGGCTATTTCCGCTGTTAAGCGGTCTTGTCCCCCCCCCCCCCGAATCAAGTACTGAAAAGCACTTGAAATCCCGGTCAATCGCTGATCGGTCCTTTGCCTGATCAATTTTGGTCCACCGTTTGGCACATTGTTCACTGTTTCATATATTTCGGAAATAATCGTTTTCTCCCCCTTTCGCTGCACAACACATCTCTCCGCCAATCACTGATCACCACCAGGACAGTTCGTCGCCGACCATCTGATCACCACCTGGACTGTTCTTGTCAAATTCGCGCACGCCTCCAACTGATCACTGCACACAAAAGTCGAGAACCGTAACCGCTACGCGCCGTTGGGACCAGGTCGAGGGCGGCCAAAGGGACACCGCTCGGGATTGACACCCGAATTAGTCATTTGGCTGTCGAATTTGGGAAATTTGGCCAATTGACCGATTGTTTAATCGGCCACTGATTTCGGCCCCGAAGCCCCAATCCATTCCCCCGGCGCGCCATTCATTCTAAGTTGCGCAGGCATACCCCCATCAAACCTATTTGCGTTAGTGGCGACCCTTTTACACATTGGGACGGCTGTAGTGATCAATCACCAGTTTTGGAACTAAAATTATCGGTCTGATCAGCTCAATTTTGAACTTTCAGTTTTGATTTTAAAGGCCTAGGAAGGTCAGATACAGTTAATTGTTAAGCAAACACAGTAACCTTAATCCGGTTATTTTGTTTCTTTACACTCTGATCAGTTCTGATCATTCTTTTAATTGAAAATTGATTAAAATTAATAACATAATTTTTTTTTTTTTAATTTCTTCCCTAATTCAGTTTTTAACAAAAGCATTTTATGTTTCTGTGGGGAGCGTTGTTTAGTCAATTTTGACAAAACAATTAATTTGATTTACTATCGTGAACCCTACTGCAGTCCTATTCTAGTAAATTCAGCCATTTAACGGATTGTGCGTAAAACTAATCATTTGATTGTTTAATCTGTATTGTTGACCTAAGGGTTTAAAGAATTACCAAGTTAATAAGTTGGTAAGGGTAATAAAATCAAGAGGGGCTCACAATGTCGGACATTTATGTCGAACGAATAGAGACCGCCAAGTATGCTATTGAGCTATACCTGGACAAGCCATTGCCTGTTCTCCCCCAAGGGGTGTTGACCTCTCAACAGCGGCACATTTTGATTTGTGATCAAAGGGAGTGGAAAGAAATTTCGGATGAACTACAGACGCAGGTAGATGAAATAAAGACAGCAAGGGCATTGTACAATCAGGAGATTTCTACACTCCATGGGGAAGAGAAAACGGAATTTCAGCGACAGTTTCGTACATCGGTCAATGCAACCGATCTGCAAAATTTTTTGCGAAGAGCGAACCAAAAATTATCTAACATTCGGATGTTGAAAAGCAACATCGATCGTCTTCTTCAAGATGGACCCGGAGGGACAGCACGCCGAAACCTTGCCTTGCCGAAGTTGAGCCTAAAGGAGTTCGATGGCAGGAATTGGGACGATTTTTGGCCATTGTTCGAATCAACGATCCACGCAGACACTGATTTGGACTACGTACAGAAAATGAGTTATTTGGATTCCCTGTTGAGGGGTGAAGCCAAAAAGGTCATTCAAGGACTCCTACCTTTTTCAAGGGAAAATTATGAGCTCTCCGTGTCCTTATTGAAGGACAAGTACGGGAAAAATGAAAATTTGATTAGAGATTTACACAATCAATTGGCCCGACTACAAATTTCTAAGTCTATTGGAGACGACATGAAACTCCAATTGGAATTGGAACGAGTTTGCAGACAACTTGAGCATTACAATCAGGATTTGAGTTCTCCTCAAATTTATATGAGTTTAGAACAAAAATTGTCTAAAAAAGTTTTGATTAGATACGTAGATTTAAAAAACACCAAGATGAGTACCATGCCCCATGGGTCAAATTGGACAACCGACCTGTTTAGGGACACATTTAAGGGGGCTATTGAGCAGCTTCAACAAATCAATGACATTGTTCATAGGGCTAACCCCGATCATGAGCATCATGTATCGAGACAAGATAAAACCAAGAGCGAGGAAAAGGAACCGACCCTGAATTTTGCAGTCAGATACAGAGATAGAAAAAGTGGGAACAACCGCCGATCACCGGTTGCTGTTAAGCCAAAGCCATGGCGTGTAGCTTCAATATCATCCGAAGGGTCAAGCTCTCGTTCAGGACGAACACCGGTTAGAAAAGTCGGCTCACCATGGCCGAAGGAAAGTCGACGAAGAGAATCGAATTCGTCAAGCCCTAGCCCGAGCCGAAGCAGAAGTCCATCGCGATTTCCATGCCAGTTTTGTGCCGGAAAACATTTTGAGTTGGATTGTGATAAATTTAGTTCAGTTATGAACAGGCAAAAACAAATCGAACTGAAAGCAAAGTGCTACATTTGTTTATTCAATAATCACATGGCAAGAAATTGTCCAAGAAAACTACGGAAATGGGACATCACCCAGCATTGTGTGAAAAACGAAGACTAATGATCAAAGGACAAGTCACAACCATCACATCAGAGGAACGCTCCGAGAAGCAAGGAAACACATCAACTAATATTTTTAACATATTGACCAAAGAATTAACAAACACCGCCTCTATTACTGTGGTCGAAAAAATTGTTGAATTTTCACCCAATTTTGGGAACAATTTTCAGTCCTCCAACAACAATGAAGTGAATTTTAAGGTTGGACAATACAACAAATCAAAAGGGGTAGGTTTTAAAAAAAATTCAAGAATAAACCATGCTTGTTTAAGCAATACCATGAAAAAGAGTCAAATAAAAGGAAAAACTTAATGGAGTTCTCCATTATCTTCCACACCAATTTGTGGAGCGGCAAGACAAACAATTCACAAAAATCATAATCATTTTGGGCGTAAATTCAAAATTGAGAAAAGAGTTTCTAAGCCGAAATGAGTATCTTAACAAGGGACCAAACCTGTACAATAATTTCGCAGGCATACTTTTAAAGGTTAGACTTAAGCCAGTTTTGGTCCCATATGATGTGAAAAAGCATTTTTGCAAATTTCCATCCATCGCGATAATAGAGACGCACAGAGATTCCTTTTGTACAAAAAAGCGAGAACGATGACTCTAAAGCGCTGTTTAGCGACAAATTTGTTTTTGAATGGGAGTGTCGAAAATGGTGATTTTCGATTAAAAAATTTTTTCTTTCTATGTTTTCTTTTCCCCGTGGGCGCTAAGCAAAGGACTCTCTCCCATTTGCTTAGTCTCTCTTTTCCCGTCGGCTGTTTAGCCTTTGGACGACCGCGGCCACCGCGATCAACAGCATTAATGTGTTCCTTTTCCCTCCCTCTCCCTTTCCAACAGAAAGCAACAATCAACAGAACACATCTGCCGTCAATCGCCGCCTCCGGTCCCTTGCCCTCCGTTTCGCCAATCTGCATTTCTCACTGCACACACATCGCCTTATCTCTGCTCGCCCACTGTTTGGCCATCCGCCGTCTCATCCGCCCCATTCTCTCTCCACCGCGCCCATTCGTACCGTCTCCGTTTGGCCTCATCGCTTGGACAATGCCGTTGAAGAACGACGGACGGAATTTCCCACCATTAAAACTGTTGCGACCTTCGATCCGCCCCCCCCCCCCCCCAAGTGATGGACAATTTGCTTTTCCCCGTTTTCATTCGTATAACTTTTTCGCTAATTTTCAACTGACAATAAATTTGCTCCGTCAAATCGTCAAAAGGGGGGAAATCGGATTTCTCTAATCCCTGAATAAACACCGGATTCGGGATACTCATTTCTGAATTAAATCCTTTGGGAAAGGAATTGTTTTTCAGAAAAGGGCCTCAAAATTGTAAACAGGGAATTCCCAACCCTGAGCCTCTGGACGGTACCGTAAAGCCCGGGGTACGGTAAAGTGATTTTGATCACTTGTCAATCGCCAATTCTTCGTTCGGCTATTTCCGCTGTTAAGCGGTCTTGTCCCCCCCCCCGAATCAAGTACTGAAAAGCACTTGAAATCCCGGTCAATCGCTGATCGGTCCTTTGCCTGATCAATTTTGGTCCACCGTTTGGCACATTGTTCACTGTTTCATATATTTCGGAAATAATCGTTTTCTCCCCCTTTCGCTGCACAACACATCTCTCCGCCAATCACTGATCACCACCAGGACAGTTCGTCGCCGACCATCTGATCACCACCTGGACTGTTCTTGTCAAATTCGCGCACGCCTCCAACTGATCACTGCACACAAAAGTCGAGAACCGTAACCGCTACGCGCCGTTGGGACCAGGTCGAGGGCGGCCAAAGGGACACCGCTCGGGATTGACACCCGAATTAGTCCTTTGGCTGTCGAATTTGTGAAATTTGGCCAATTGACCGATTGTTTAATCGGCCACTGATTTCGGCCCCGAAGCCCCAATCCATTCCCCCGGCGCGCCATTCATTCTAAGTTGCGCAGGCATACCCCCATCAAACCTATTTGCGTTAATTTTGCAAAAAATAAAAAATTTCTAAAAATTTGCTCGTCCATAAATAATTTGTACTTGATCAGGGGCTCAACCAAATTTTGCAGAGAAACTGCTGAGAACCCTAAAAATGTTTACAAATTTTCTTAGAATTTTTTGCCTGGATGAACACAGTTCTTCACACTTACCACACCAGAATTCTTTTAAAAAAATCGATTTTACATGTGTCTATTTGGGGTACTCAAACATTTATGGGGAGCAAAAATGCAATGCAGAATTAACGTACATGGTATAGGGAAGCTATTCCCGAAGGATTCGAACTCCCCATAAATCTGGGCGCACCGGTTCAGGGGGACTGCCCCGAAAACCAAAAAGTTGATTTTTTCAAGAATCCATTTTGGGTACTCAAACAATTTAAGCGCTTCCAATTCCTTCTACAATCGACTTTATACAACCCATTATAAGCGCTAAAATTATCAGAGTGCCGAAAATCGGGTTCAGGGGGACTGCCCCGAAAAACCAAAAAAAAAAAAAATTATTTCGAAAAAAAATTATTTAAAGGAATGAAAAGCTAATGTGATAAAATTGGTTAATTCTCGTCCTTTCAGTATCCCTGCAAAGTTTGGTGCGCTTCCGATCAGTTTCAGAAAAAAAAGTTAAGCCTAAACTTTTTCGTGTAATTAAAAAGGAATTAAAAATTTCTAAAAATTTTATTCACTTCCCTTTTTGATAGAAAAAGTATCAGAGAGCTTTATTTAACTTGTAAATAAAATTTGGTGCGTTTCAGAGCATTTTCTGAAAAAATATTTATGAATTAATTTTGCAAAAAATAAATAATTAATGAAAAACTCAGATTTTCGAAAAAAATTTTAAAAGCAATAAGCGTTTGCCTTTTTTCAGGATAAGTTAGTCCTTTACAGAGAAGTATGCCTGTAAAATTTGGTGCGATTATTTTGAATATAGAAGGCGCTAGATTCGATGAAACTTTTTAAAATTTAAGCCTAAACTTTTTGGCCTGTTTAAAAAGCAATTAAAAATTTTTAAAAATTTTATTCATCTCCCTTTTTGATAGAAAAAGTATCAGAGAGCCTTATTTAGCATGTAAATAAAATTTGGTGCGTTTCAGAGCTCTTTCTGAGAAAATATTTATGAATTAATTTTGCAAAAAATAAATAATGAACCCTTCGAAATCGGTTGGGCAAAAATCGCTAAGGGTGGGCAAAAATAGCTAGCTTAATCTATTAAAACCTAGAAAAGGAGCTCTTTCTAATGGTGTCATCGGTTCTGGATTTGGTTCAGAATGCGCAGAGCTATACTCAAAAATTTATGAGTGATTGAAATTTCACTAAAAGTTAAGCCTAAACTTTTTCGCATATTTCAAAAGCAATTAAAAAATTTTTAAAAATTTTATTCACCTCCCTTTTTGATAGAAAAAGCATCAGAGAGCCATATTTAACATGTAAATAAAATTAGGGCGTTCCAGAGCACTTTCCAAAAAAATAATTATGAATTTTGCAAAAAATAAATAAATAGTGAAACTTTAAAAATTCATAAAAAATTTCAAATTCAGAATTACTGGAGTTAGCATCACAGAAGCACGTTTTCTTGTCGGTTTAGTGCTCCTGCAAAACCTGGTGCGTTTCAGATCACTTTCTGAAAAAATGTTACTGATTGAATTTTGACTAAAAAGTTAAGCCTAAACTTTTTCGCATATTTAAAAAGCAATTAAAAAATTTATAAAAATTTTATTCATATCCCTTTTTGATAGAAAAAGCATCAGAGTGCCTTATATAACATGTATATAAAATTTGGTGCGTTTCAGATCAATCTCTGAAAAAATATTTATGAATTAATTTTGCAAAAAATAAAAAATTTCTAAAAATTTGCTCGTCCATAAATAATTTGTAATTGATCAGGGGCTCAACCAAATTTTGCAGACAAACTGCTGAGAACCCTAAAAATGTTTACAAATTTTCTTAGAATTTTTTGCCTGGATGAACACAGTTCTTCACACTTACCACACCAGAATTCTTTTAAAAAAATCGATTTTACATGTGTCTATTTGGGGTACTCAAACATTTATGGGGAGCAAAAATGCAATGCAGAATTAACGTACATGGTATAGGGAAGCTATTCCCGAAGGATTCGAACTCCCCATAAATCTGGGCGCACCGGTTCAGGGGGACTGCCCCGAAAACCAAAAAGTTGATTTTTTCAAGTGTCCATTTGGGGTACTCAAACAATTTAAGCGCTTCCAATTCCTTCTACAATCGACTTTATACAACCAATTATAAGCGCTAAAATTATCAGAGTGCCGAAAATCGGGTTCAGGGGGACTGCCCCGAAAAACCAAAAAAAAAAAATTATTTCGAAAAAAATTATTTAAAGGAATGAAAAGCTAATGTGATAAAATTGGTTAATTCTCGTCCTTTCAGTATCCCTGCAAAGTTTGGTGCGCTTCCGATCAGTTTCAGAAAAAAAAGTTAAGCCTAAACTTTTTCGTGTAATTAAAAAGGAATTAAAAATTTCTAAAAATTTTATTCACCTCCCTTTTTGATTGTAAAAGCATCAGAGAGCCTTATTTAACATGTATATAAAATTTGGTGCGTTTCAGATCAATCTCTGAAAAAATATTTATGAATTAATTTTGAAAAAAATAAAAAATTTCTAAAATTGATCGTCCATAAATAATTTGTAATTGATCAGGGGCTCACCAAATTTTGCAGAGAAACTGCTGAGAACCTTAAAAATGCTTACAAATTTTATTAGAATTTTTTGCCTGGAGGAACACAGTTCTTCACACTTACCACACCAGAATTCTTTTAAAAAAATCGATTTTACATGTGTCTATTTGGGGTACTCAAACATTTATGGGGAGCAAAAATGCAATGCAGAATTAACGTACATGGTATAGGGAAGCTATTCCCGAAGGATTCGAACTCCCCATAAATCTGGGCGCACCGGTTCAGGGGGACTGCCCCGAAAACCAAAAAGTTGATTTTTTCAAGTGTCCATTTGGGGTACTCAAACAATTTAAGCGCTTCCAATTCCTTCTACAATCGACTTTATACAACCCATTATAAGCGCTAAAATTATCAGAGTGCCGAAAATCGGGTTCAGGGGGACTGCCCCGAAAAACCAAAAAAAAAAAAAATTATTTCGAAAAAAATTATTTAAAGGAATGAAAAGCTAATGTGATAAAATTGGTTAATTCTCGTCCTTTCAGTATCCCTGCAAAGTTTGGTGCGCTTCCGATCAGTTTCAGAAAAAAAAGTTAAGCCTAAACTTTTTCGTGTAATTAAAAAGGAATTAAAAATTTCTAAAAATTTTATTCACCTCCCTTTTTGATTAGTAAAAGCATCAGAGAGCCTTATTTAACATGTATATAAAATTTGGTGCGTTTCAGATCAATCTCTGAAAAAATATTTATGAATTAATTTTGAAAAAAATAAAAAATTTCTAAAAATTTGATCGTCCATAAATAATTTGTAATTGATCAGGGGCTCACCAAATTTTGCAGAGAAACTGCTGAGAACCCTAAAAATGTTTACAAATTTTATTAGAATTTTTTGCCTGGAGGAACACAGTTCTTCACACTTACCACACCAGAATTCTTTTAAAAAAATCGATTTTACATGTGTCTATTTGGGGTACTCAAACATTTATGGGGAGCAAAAATGCAATGCAGAATTAACGTACATGGTATAGGGAAGCTATTCCCGAAGGATTCGAACTCCCCATAAATCTGAGCGCACCGGTTCAGGGGGACTGCCCCGAAAACCAAAAAGTTGATTTTTTCAAGTGTCCATTTGGGGTACTCAAACAATTTAAGCGCTTCCAATTCCTTCTACAATCGACTTTATACAACCCATTATAAGCGCTAAAATTATCAGAGTGCCGAAAATCGGGTTCAGGGGGACTGCCCCGAAAAACCAAAAAAAAAAAAAAATTATTTCGAAAAAAATTATTTAAAGGAATGAAAAGCTAATGTGATAAAATTGGTTAATTCTCGTCCTTTCAGTATCCCTGCAAAGTTTGGTGCGCTTCCGATCAGTTTCAGAAAAAAAAGTTAAGCCTAAACTTTTTGTGTATATTAAAAAGCAATTAAAAATTTTTAAAATTTTATTCACCTCCCTTTTTGATTGTAAAAGCATCAGAGAGCCTTATTTAACATGTATATAAAATTTGGTGCGTTTCAGATCAATCTCTGAAAAAATATTTATGAATTAATTTTGAAAAAAATAAAAAATTTCTAAAAATTTGATCGTCCATAAATAATTTGTAATTGATCAGGGACTCACCAAATTTTGCAGAGAAACTGCTGAGAACCCTAAAAATGTTTACAAATTTTATTAGAATTTTTTGCCTGGAGGAACACAGTTCTTCACACTTACCACACCAGAATTCTTTTAAAAAAATCGATTTTACATGTGTCTATTTGGGGTACTCAAACATTTATGGGGAGCAAAAATGCAATGCAGAATTAACGTACATGGTATAGGGAAGCTATTCCCGAAGGATTCGAACTCCCCATAAATCTGAGCGCACCGGTTCAGGGGGACTGCCCCGAAAACCAAAAAGTTGATTTTTTCAAGTGTCCATTTGGGGTACTCAAACAATTTAAGCGCTTCCAATTCCTTCTACAATCGACTTTATACAACCCATTATAAGCGCTAAAATTATCAGAGTGCCGAAAATCGGGTTCAGGGGGACTGCCCCGAAAAACCAAAAAAAAAAAAAAATTATTTCGAAAAAAAATTATTTAAAGGAATGAAAAGCTATGTGATAAAATTGGTTAATTCTCGTCCTTTCAGTATCCCTGCAAAGTTTGGTGCGCTTCTGATCAGTTTCAGAAAAAAAAGTTAAGCCTAAACTTTTTCGTGTAATTAAAAAGGAATTAAAAATTTCTAAAAATTTTATTCACTTCCCTTTTTGATAGAAAAAGTATCAGAGAGCCTTATTTAGCATGTAAATAAAATTTGGTGCGTTTCAGAGCTCTTTCTGAGAAAATATTTATGAATTAATTTTGCAAAAAATAAATAATGAACCCTTCGAAATCGGTTGGGCAAAAATCGCTAAGGGTGGGCAAAAATAGCTAGCTTAATCTATTAAAACCTAGAAAAGGAGCTCTTTCTAATGGTGTCATCGGTTCTGGATTTGGTTCAGAATGCGCAGAGCTATACTCAAAAATTTATGAGTGATTGAAATTTCACTAAAAGTTAAGCCTAAACTTTTTGGCCTGTTTAAAAAGCAATTAAAAAATTTTTAAAAATTTTATTCACCTCCCTTTTTGATAGAAAAAGCATCAGAGAGCCATATTTAACATGTAAATAAAATTAGGGCGTTCCAGAGCACTTTCCAAAAAAATAATTATGAATTTTGCAAAAAATAAATAAATAGTGAAACTTTAAAAATTCATAAAAAATTTCAAATTCAGAATTACTGGAGTTAGCATCACAGAAGCACGTTTTCTTGTCGGTTTAGTGCTCCTGCAAAACCTGGTGCGTTTCAGATCACTTTCTGAAAAAATGTTACTGATTGAATTTTGACTAAAAAGTTAAGCCTAAACTTTTTCGCATATTTAAAAAGCAATTAAAAAATTTATAAAAATTTTATTCATATCCCTTTTTGATAGAAAAAGCATCAGAGTGCCTTATATAACATGTATATAAAATTTGGTGCGTTTCAGATCAATCTCTGAAAAAATATTTATGAATTAATTTTGCAAAAAATAAAAAATTTCTAAAAATTTGCTCGTCCATAAATAATTTGTAATTGATCAGGGGCTCAACCAAATTTTGCAGAGAAACTGCTGAGAACCCTAAAAATGTTTACAAATTTTCTTAGAATTTTTTGCCTGGATGAACACAGTTCTTCACACTTACCACACCAGAATTCTTTTAAAAAAATCGATTTTACATGTGTCTATTTGGGGTACTCAAACATTTATGGGGAGCAAAAATGCAATGCAGAATTAAAGTACATGGTATAGGGAAGCTATTCCCGAAGGATTCGAACTCCCCATAAATCTGGGCGCACCGGTTCAGGGGGACTGCCCCGAAAACCAAAAAGTTGATTTTTTCAAGTGTCCATTTGGGGTACTCAAACAATTTAAGCGCTTCCAATTCCTTCTACAATCGACTTTATACAACCCATTATAAGCGCTAAAATTATCAGAGTGCCGAAAATCGGGTTCAGGGGGACTGCCCCGAAAAACCAAAAAAAAAAAAATTATTTCGAAAAAAATTATTTAAAGGAATGAAAAGCTAATGTGATAAAATTGGTTAATTCTCGTCCTTTCAGTATCCCTGCAAAGTTTGGTGCGCTTCCGATCAGTTTCAGAAAAAAAAGTTAAGCCTAAATTTTTTGGCATATTTAAAAAGCAATTAAAAAATTTTTAAAATTTTATTCACTTCCCTTATTGATAGAAAAAGTATCAGAGAGCCTTATTTAGCATGTAAATAAAATTTGGTGCGTTTCAGAGCTCTTTCTGAGAAAATATTTATGAATTAATTTTTTCATTGTCCACGAATAATTTATAATTGATCAGAGGCTCACCAAATTTTGCAGAGATACGTATCGGAACACTACAAAAGCTTACAAATTTTCCTAGATTTTTTAAACCCAGTGAAAAATTTTTGCAGACACCCACCACTTATGCACTTAAAAAAATTTCTAAAAATTTGATCGTCCATAAATAATTTGTAATTGATCAGGGGCTCACCAAATTTTGCAGAGAAACTGCTGAGAACCCTAAAAATGTTTACAAATTTTATTAGAATTTTTTGGCTGGAGGAACACAGTTCTTCACACTTACCACACCAGAATTCTTTTAAAAAAATCGATTTTACATGTGTCTATTTGGGGTACTCAAACATTTATGGGGAGCAAAAATGCAATGCAGAATTAACGTACATGGTATAGGGAAGCTATTCCCGAAGGATTCGAACTCCCCATAAATCTGAGCGCACCGGTTCAGGGGGACTGCCCCGAAAACCAAAAAGTTGATTTTTTCAAGTGTCCATTTGGGGTACTCAAACAATTTAAGCGCTTCCAATTCCTTCTACAATCGACTTTATACAACCCATTATAAGCGCTAAAATTATCAGAGTGCCGAAAATCGGGTTCAGGGGGACTGCCCCGAAAAACCAAAAAAAAAAAAAATTATTTCGAAAAAAAATTATTTAAAGGAATGAAAAGCTAATGTGATAAAATTGGTTAATTCTCGTCCTTTCAGTATCCCTGCAAAGTTTGGTGCGCTTCTGATCAGTTTCAGAAAAAAAAGTTAAGCCTAAACTTTTTCGTGTAATTAAAAAGGAATTAAAAATTTCTAAAAATTTTATTCACTTCCCTTTTTGATAGAAAAAGTATCAGAGAGCCTTATTTAGCATGTAAATAAAATTTGGTGCGTTTCAGAGCTCTTTCTGAGAAAATATTTATGAATTAATTTTGCAAAAAATAAATAATGAACCCTTCGAAATCGGTTGGGCAAAAATCGCTAAGGGTGGGCAAAAATAGCTAGCTTAATCTATTAAAACCTAGAAAAGGAGCTCTTTCTAATGGTGTCATCGGTTCTGGATTTGGTTCAGAATGCGCAGAGCTATACTCAAAAATTTATGAGTGATTGAAATTTCACTAAAAGTTAAGCCTAAACTTTTTGGCCTGTTTAAAAAGCAATTAAAAAATTTTTAAAAATTTTATTCACCTCCCTTTTTGATAGAAAAAGCATCAGAGAGCCATATTTAACATGTAAATAAAATTAGGGCGTTCCAGAGCACTTTCCAAAAAAATAATTATGAATTTTGCAAAAAATAAATAAATAGTGAAACTTTAAAAATTCATAAAAAATTTCAAATTCAGAATTACTGGAGTTAGCATCACAGAAGCACGTTTTCTTGTCGGTTTAGTGCTCCTGCAAAACCTGGTGCGTTTCAGATCACTTTCTGAAAAAATGTTACTGATTGAATTTTGACTAAAAAGTTAAGCCTAAACTTTTTCGCATATTTAAAAAGCAATTAAAAAATTTATAAAAATTTTATTCATATCCCTTTTTGATAGAAAAAGCATCAGAGTGCCTTATATAACATGTATATAAAATTTGGTGCGTTTCAGATCAATCTCTGAAAAAATATTTATGAATTAATTTTGCAAAAAATAAAAAATTTCTAAAAATTTGCTCGTCCATAAATAATTTGTAATTGATCAGGGGCTCAACCAAATTTTGCAGAGAAACTGCTGAGAACCCTAAAAATGTTTACAAATTTTCTTAGAATTTTTTGCCTGGATGAACACAGTTCTTCACACTTACCACACCAGAATTCTTTTAAAAAAATCGATTTTACATGTGTCTATTTGGGGTACTCAAACATTTATGGGGAGCAAAAATGCAATGCAGAATTAAAGTACATGGTATAGGGAAGCTATTCCCGAAGGATTCGAACTCCCCATAAATCTGGGCGCACCGGTTCAGGGGGACTGCCCCGAAAACCAAAAAGTTGATTTTTTCAAGTGTCCATTTGGGGTACTCAAACAATTTAAGCGCTTCCAATTCCTTCTACAATCGACTTGATACAACCCATTATAAGCGCTAAAATTATCAGAGTGCCGAAAATCGGGTTCAGGGGGACTGCCCCGAAAAACCAAAAAAAAAAAAAATTATTTCGAAAAAAAATTATTTAAAGGAATGAAAAGCTAATGTGATAAAATTGGTTAATTCTCGTCCTTTCAGTATCCCTGCAAAGTTTGGTGCGCTTCCGATCAGTTTCAGAAAAAAAAGTTAAGCCTAAATTTTTTGGCATATTTAAAAAGGCAATTAAAAAATTTTTAAAATTTTATTCACTTCCCTTATTGATAGAAAAAGTATCAGAGAGCCTTATTTAGCATGTAAATAAAATTTGGTGCGTTTCAGATCAATCTCTGAAAAAATATTTATGAATTAATTTTGAAAAAAATAAAAAATTTCTAAAAATTTGATCGTCCATAAATAATTTGTAATTGATCAGGGGCTCACCAAATTTTGCAGAGAAACTGCTGAGAACCCTAAAAATGTTTACAAATTTTATTAGAATTTTTTGCCTGGAGGAACACAGTTCTTCACACTTACCACACCAGAATTCTTTTAAAAAAATCGATTTTACATGTGTCTATTTGGGGTACTCAAACATTTATGGGGAGCAAAAATGCAATGCAGAATTAACGTACATGGTATAGGGAAGCTATTCCCGAAGGATGCGAACTCCCCATAAATCTGGGCGCACCGGTTCAGGGGGACTGCCCCGAAAACCAAAAAGTTGATTTTTTCAAGTGTCCATTTGGGGTACTCAAACAATTTAAGCGCTTCCAATTCCTTCTACAATCGACTTTATACAACCCATTATAAGCGCTAAAATTATCAGAGTGCCGAAAATCGGGTTCAGGGGGACTGCCCCGAAAAACCAAAAAAAAAAAAAATTATTTCGAAAAAAATTATTTAAAGGAATGAAAAGCTAATGTGATAAAATTGGTTAATTCTCGTCCTTTCAGTATCCCTGCAAAGTTTGGTGCGCTTCCGATCAGTTTCAGAAAAAAAGTTAAGCCTAAATTTTTTGGCATATTTAAAAGGCAATTAAAAATTTTTTAAAATTTTATTCACTTCCCTTATTGATAGAAAAAGTATCAGAGAGCCTTATTTAGCATGTAAATAAAATTTGGTGCGTTTCAGAGCTCTTTCTGAGAAAATATTTATGAATTAATTTTTTCATTGTCCACGAATAATTTATAATTGATCAGAGGCTCACCAAATTTTGCAGAGATACGTATCGGAACACTACAAAAGCTTACAAATTTTCCTAGATTTTTTAAACCCAGTGAATAATTTTTGCAGACACCCACCACTTATGCACTTAAAAAAATTCTAAAAATTTGATCGTCCATAAATAATTTGTAATTGATCAGGGGCTCACCAAATTTTGCAGAGAAACTGCTGAGAACCCTAAAAATGTTTACAAATTTTATTAGAATTTTTTGGCTGGAGGAACACAGTTCTTCACACTTACCACACCAGAATTATTTTCAAAAAATCGATTTTACAAGTGTCCATTTGGGGTACTCAAACATTTATTGGGAGCAAAAATCCAACGCAGAATTAAAGTACATGGTATAGGGAAGCTATTCCCGAAGGATTCGAACTCCCCATAAATCTGGGCGCACCGGTTCAGGGGGACTGCCCCGAAAACCAAAAAGTCGATTTTTTCAAGTGTCCATTTGGGGTACTCAAACAATTTAAGCGCTTCCAATTCCTTCTACAATCGACTTTATACAACCCATTATAAGCGCTAAAATTATCAGAGTGCCGAAAATCGGGTTCAGGGGGACTGCCCCGAAAAAGCAAAAAAAAAAAAAAAAAATTATTTCGAAAAAAAAATTATTTAAAGGAATGAAAAGCTAATGTGATAAAATTGGTTAATTCTCGTCCTTTCAGTATCCCTGCAAAGTTTGGTGCGCTTCCGATCAGTTTCAGAAAAAAAAGTTAAGCCTAAACTTTTTCGTGTAATTAAAAAGGAATTAAAAATTTCTAAAAATTTTATTCACTTCCCTTTTTGATAGAAAAAGTATCAGAGAGCTTTATTTAACTTGTAAATAAAATTTGGTGCGTTTCAGAGCATTTTCTGAAAAAATATTTATGAATTAATTTTGCAAAAAATAAATAATTAATGAAAAACTCAGATTTTCGAAAAAAATTTTAAAAGCAATAAGCGTTTGCCTTTTTTCAGGATAAGTTAGTCCTTTACAGAGAAGTATGCCTGTAAAATTTGGTGCGATTATTTTGAATATAGAAGGCGCTAGATTCGATGTAATTTTCACGAAAAAGTTAAGCCTAAGCTTTTTGGCATATTTAAAAAGCAATTAAAAATTTTTAAAAATTTTATTCACCTCCCTTTTTGATAGAAAAAGCATCAGAGTGCCTTATATAACATGTATATAAAATTTGGTGCGTTTCAGATCACTCTCTGAAAAAATATTTATGAATTAATTTTGCAAAAAATAAAAAATTTCTAAAAATTTGCTCGTCCATAAATAATTTGTAATTGATCAGGGGCTCACCAAATTTTGCAGAGAAACTGCTGAGAACCCTACAAATGTTTATAAATTTTCTTAGAATTTTTTGCCTGGAGGAACACAGTTCTTCACACTTACCACACCAGAATTATTTTCAAAAAATCGATTTTTTCATGTATCCATTTGGGGTACTCAAACATTTATGGGGAGCAAAAATGCAACGCAGAATTAACGTACATGGTATAGGGAAGCTATTCCAGAAGGATTTGGTCTCCCCATAAATCTGGGCGCATCGGTTCAAGGCGACTGCCATGGAACCCAATAAAATCGATTTTTTCAAGTGTCCATTTGGGGTACTCAAACAATTTAAGCGCGTGCTCCGCAGGCGGTTGACTGATTGGCGGGGGCCCTTCGGGCCCCCGCAGTCAACCGCCTGTGGCGCTCGTCAGACTTTTTCCTCCGCCCTCCGTCTCGCCCCACTACTTGCTCCGTCTTCGCATGCTCCCTTTTGCGAAGTTCAAAAACCTGAAGTATTTTACGTTTTTTTTTGGCTCACCTAAATTAATTTTTTAATCAAAGTCAGTTTCTGATATTTTTGAGGACCCATAACTTTTGCCATTTTCTTTTTTATACAAAAATTCCTTCGGATTCTTAATTAACAGACAATGAGGAATCGATTGATATATATTTTGTCGCAATTCCATGCGTTCAAAGGTTTGGACGGTTCAGTCCCAAAGCCATTTGGCCATTTCAGTCCCGGTTTTTGCTTTTAACCAGTTTTCCATAGGAATTTTTTTTTAATAGAAATTTGAAAATTACAGCGTTTTTAAATGACGAATTTCAACAATTGAGAGAATCGCCGTAATTACGGATTTCCATAATTGCAAATCCAGTTACTTGCATTAACTCATCAAACGCACTTTAGGCGTTCAATCAGTGACTATCCCAAGTTTCTTAGGCCATAACTTTTGCCTTATTTGGTCAATGCCTACATTCTTTAATTACAATCAATCAACACACAGTTCAGCATAAAAAACACAAAAATGATCGGTCATTTATCAATTGATCACTAATCATTCCGCTGATCACTCGGCCCGGCGGGAGTCGAGAACACTTTTTCGTCGCTTTGATCTGCTGGCAGAGACAGTGGCCTAAATTAAGTGCAATTTCAATTCAATGAAAATTCTTTTTGTAAAAATGGAGCCCGGAATTTTGAAAAAAACCTGGCCCAAGGTTTCAGAGATGGACCGGCAAGATAAGACAAGGACTGAAGTCCTGTTTTAACGCGACTCCTGGCCCAATTGGCCACAATTAAAAATGTGGGATTTTGGCCGATTTTTTTTAACACCAGAAATTGACGATTTTTTGGTCAAGAAATTTTGAGATTTTTGATGAATTTCTTAATAAATGGTATAGTTTTTCAAAAATTTTCCCAGTTTTTATTAAAATTTTTCTATTTTTCGATTTCGGCGGGGCCTTTAGCCCCTTCAGAGTACGCTCTTTAAGTAAGACCATCTTTCTGCTGCTCACCCAATGCTGTCTTCACCAAGACTAAAGAACACCCGGTTCAAATGGTCCAAATTTTTGTCGTAATCCCATTTAATTGCCGTCGCCGTCCCCCCACTAATTGGACATCGCTTCAGCAGCCAAAAAATGTGTTCTTCCCCAATCAGTGTCAGCTTCTCCTTGGTCCGGTTGTTCACCAATTCAAATGTTTCAATTGGCGTTGTTGGCACATACAAAATCAGTCGAATATTGTAACTGACAGAAGTGGTGGCACGGAGAAATGTCTAAAAATAAAAAGGAGAAGCGCAAATCATTTGCTGCCATTTAAGAAAACCTTAGAAAATTTTTTAATGTGAAAATTTTTTCTAGCTATTTTTCCTAAATTTCCTAAAAATCGCTGAAAAAAAAATTTACTAGTATTCTTGCTATTTTCTTATAGAAAAAAGTTCTATTTTTTTTTGAAAAATTTCTTTTGAGAATTTTTTTTAAAGGGGGATACCATCGGTAGTACTACCCAAATTTATGAGAATGTGATCACACACCTCCTTGAAACTGTTGATCCAATCCAAGTTTCCTTTTTCGTCAAAATCTTCGCAATACAATTCCTTCGGTTGGCCACCATTCTTTCGCGGAGTGTGCAACCATTTGGCCAACACTTGGCCAGCAGTTGCATTCGGCCCATCATCAGCATTTTGATCAATGGCCAGAAGATCAAAACTGATTGAATCCAATTGGTCAAGATCAGTGAGAATTGTCAGTGAAATTCGGCGACGCAAAATGTCCAAATTATGGCCATCAGTAAAGCACAAATGGCGAATGTGTGTCGCAAAAATTGGCCAGATTTCTTGGGCCAAAACATCCCAAATTGGCTGTTCATCTGCAGCGGACAACTCCAAATTGATGCCAATTCTGCCGAAGATTTGCTTGTTGGAACGGAGAAATGCAAGCACAGTATGGTCAATATATCTAAACAAGGAACAACATACAGAAAATGTTTTGGCACTTTTGCAGTTTAGGCCCACGAGAAAAAAAATTTTTACTCGAAAAAAACCAGAGGGGGGGGGCCTTTAGGTTTCAAAATTTTTTGTCATAAAAATTAGTGAAAATATTTCTTTGGGGTTTTCGGGATCGCGAAACACTGATCTCACTTCTATTTAACCCAATTTCGAATCCCTAGCCTAAATTTAACCAAAAAAGAAGCGAAATCCGAAAAACTCAAATTTTCGACTTTCGCTCTGAGTTCGGGTAAGAGATTTGTAAAAATAGATGTCAGATTCGTATTCAGGGACCCTGAAAAACCGAAGACTTGTTTTTACGATTTTATGACAAAAAATTGTCCACACCAAAAGGGTTCTCTCCACCCCTATGGTTTTTTCGGGAGGGGAGCGGAAGTTAAACTGGAAGCAGCGGAAACGTTTTAATGCACATTCAGAAAATGGTGAATTTACTCAATCAGAAGGTCCTTAAAGCGGATTTTGTTCGGCAATGGACGGTTCGGCAACGGAAATTCCATGCCATCAATCAGTTCAGACTCTTCCTCATCCGGGTATGGTTCAATTAGTACAGACACTTCCGGTTTTGGTCCAATGTCGTTGTAACAAATTGTAATGTCATTCCAAAGCGTCAATTCCGTTTTGCCACAATCAAAATGTTTGTCCACCAACGCATCAAAACGGTAAGAAAGCAATGCCATTTGGAGACCAAGTTGAGGACGGTCAAAAAATGGGAGAATGTTCAGCCAAACATCACTGCACACCCAACTGAAACATGGGGGAAAAACAGATTGGGTAAATAAATGATTAAATTTTGATGGCTCTTATTCAGTTTCTCGGAGTCGCTGTCGGAATCCGACACCCATTTCGATCTATTTCTAACCCAGAACTCGAACTCTAACAAAAAGTCAAAAATTTCATTTTTCATCAAAATTCACATTTTCTTGCAAAAAGCAAACGAAATGGCCGTTTGTTAGTCGTCTTTGGCTCACCTATTCAAAAGGTGTTGCCGTTTATTCGTTTTCCATTTGGGCAAATGTGTAATTTGGTTGAAAAATGAAATTTTGACTTTTTGTTAGAGTTCGGTTGTCAGGGGTTAGAAATGGGTCAAAATAGATGTCGTATTCGTCATCAGTGACCCCGGAAAGCGATATTGGTGTATTTTTTGCTTGGAGAAAAAAAATGCAAGGCCTAAACGGAAAAAGAGACAAATTCATTACCGTCGATTCATTTTATGGTTCAATTAGCACACTTTTCCCTTTTTCCAATTGATTGATGTGTCGCAAAATGGCAAAAATCGGTTGTTAACTTAAAATAGAGACATTTTGGGAAAAATGAGAGAGCTCTGACAAAACATAAATATGTGTAATACATTCATTTTTCAGCAAAAACATTTTGAAACAAATTAGTAGGGATACGATTTTTAGGTGTTCGGTTCTAAAAAACCTAAAATAGGTGCTAAAAATTGGAAAATAGGATAGGTGCCAAAAAGTTTCAGATTTAGGGGGAGTAAAACAGGGCTCTCAAGTGTCCTGATTTTTCAGATTTGTCCTGAATTGGAGGGTACCTATCTGAAAAATCAAAAATGTCATGAATTTTCAGATTATCCTGAATTTTGGGGTCTCCGATAAAAGTATAAAATTTATAATTTTTCCTTTGAAGTTTGCTTTAACTTTGGCATTTTTTGATTAAATTAGTTAAAATTCAATATTTTGGCGTTTTGTCTCTATTTTTAAAATCGCCAAATAGGCACCTAAAAAGACAGTTTTCTTATCTTATTGATGCGCTTAAAAAATTTGATGCGCTTTTGATCACTTTTCGAAAAATTATCGGGAATTAATTTTTTATAAAAAAAGGAAAATTTTGAAATTGGAAAATTGGAAAATTCAACCTATGGGATAGAAAGGATTTTATTTCCATTTAACCTAAGAAATATGGCAGCAAAATGTGCAGTTTATATAAAAGCTATTCCCGAACGATTTTTCTTTATTGAGTTAGATTATGGGTTCTAAATATGACATTCGCTATAAAATAAAATTAATTTAATTTTCATTTTCGAATAATTATTCAAATAATATTTCATTATTTATTGAAAAATGATTTTTCTTTCATTTTCATGCAATTTTATGCTAAATGTCAAACATATTTCGACAAATATAATTTTCCGAATTTTTCTTTTTAATTGCTGCTTTTTTCCTTCTCCATACAACTTCAACATCGTTCATTTGCTTCGGTAATGTCCCGGGCGATCGCCGCCTTAAAATCAGAAATAAAATTATTTTATTTTAAATTATATTTTTTTGAAATTTAAAAATTTAAATTGTATATTGTTAATCTAAAAAAAGTTTTTCTTTCTTATGGAATTTTCATACAGAAATTCACGAAAATTTAAAACTTACGGCGTTCACGGACAACGGACGATGCCGCATTATGCTCATCACTCACAGAGTTCTCATTAGTGCCGTGGGTGCCGGCCAAAATTGCCAAAGTGATCAGAAAAAGGGTGAAAAGGAAACGGATGCGGCACATTTTTCGAGTAATGAACTGACGATTTTAATTATGGGCTTTAATTATTCAATGAATTTAAATCCAAATTTAATTGCCTTTTATAATGAAAATATTTCCATTTATTCTCTGCACACACTGCTGATCTGCTGCTATGCGATCATATGTTTATTTGTTTTTCTTTCTTTTTGCTAATTAATTATTACCAATTTGATTTGTTTTTATTCTCTTTG